>VURO01036835.1:37077-68617 GCA_015108175.1 Pelvicachromis taeniatus
GAAAAAAAAAAGCCAAACCCCCCCCCCCAAAAAAAAAAAAAAACTTTAAAAAGTCTTCAAAAAGAGCACTTCCAAAAGAAGTTACAAGAAAGCCTGGCTCCTTAGAAGGAAAATATAAATAAATGAGAGGTGGCTGAAGACTTTTACACAGTCCTGTAAATCTGAATAATGAATAATTATTTTTCATGTCCAAACCTCATAGGCCTGTGGGCTGGTGAGGCATCGAGCCAGCGGTCCACAGCATGCAGGCAGAGTAGCAGTGAGAGGCGGACCGCTGTGGGTCAGGAGGGGTTTCAGGTAGCTGGTGAACAAGCTCGTGTCAAGGAGTGCACAATGTAGCCACCTTAAAGCAGTCTGGTTCAGCTGTAACAATTCTGACTCACCCAGGTTTTCAACCACAGCAACTAAAGGAATGTTTCACAACATCACTGTCAAACTTAAAACACAGTTCATGGTTTACTAGAAAGCTTTTTTAGCTGAAATGTTTAGGTGAAATTTAGGTGAATTTTAAAAACACCTGTGTGAAAAACAAGATATAAATAAAACATGGCAAAATATATATCATCATTATCTCTGAACCTCCTGCGTTATGATGTTCTAGAGGTTTGTAAAGAGCACCCTCTGGTGGCCAGGGGTGAAAGCATCTAAGATTCTGACCACATGATTTCAGACTCGGTTCTTGAAGGATACTTGTGGTCAAAGTTATACCATATCCTAAAAGGCCAGGCGCTCTCGTGTTTGGTGCTCCTCCGCTGTGACCCATCCAACGCGCCTGAATTCTGTTCAGCAGAAGGTTGATGATGAGATAGTGTCCATTTTTACATCATCACAAAACCAGACAAATTAATAGAGCGCTCAAAACCAACTCACAGTGTTGTCTTGATCAGAGTCCACACCCACCCTAAAGAAAAACACAAAACAAAAACATATACTTTGACAAAGTTCAGCAGCGATGATGCAGCACAAACAGTAAGACACATGGAGGCAGGCTTACGGTATGCTCATGAAAGATAGCATGGGCGTGGTGCCACCACCACAGATCCACACAGTGAAGAAAACTATCAGGAGCGTGGTTGAAAACATCATCTGACGGGCGTAAGTTGCTGTGTCTCGAATGGAAAGCGCAAAGGTCATCGCCCCACGCAGACCTAGAGGAGACGAAAGATGAAACAGGCATGGGTGAAAAGGTTGTAAAGAATTATTGCTCACATTGTTGATAAACAGACATATATAAGCAAATAAGAAAGCAAGTCCAAAGAATATAAGTCATTCTGAGAAGACCGAAAAAGGTGAGGTTTAGGTTAAGTCTGCAGGAAACAAAGCAGGTCCCCTATAGTGTGAAAAAACTGGAAAAACCAGAGCCTTATCCACACATTAAGTGATGTGTAGCTGATAGCTGTAATAAAAGGTGGACATTTCAGGCTGTAGATGTGCAGGTGCCCGAAGTCATAAGCCGCTACTTTTTGCACAAGCTTTGAACAATGCGGCTTATTGTCCGGTGCGGCTTTTCTAAGGATTTTTCATGATTTTTGTGACATCATGAGAGGATTTGTTTTGGTTTGTTCAAGGCATGTGATCAGACACGGAAAAGAGTGATATGTTGGTCACGTCCGTCCGCCAGCCAAAGTAGTGCCGCGCGAAAGAGACTAGATTAGCAAGCTGGCTCTTGCTGGCCCTGTACACATATCTGCAGCAGGTCTCCAAGGTGAACAGCCTCTGGCATGTTAGAACAAGGCAGCTAAGGGAAGTCGACAAGTCAGATCCGTAACTTCGGGATGAGGATTGGCTCTAAGGTCTGGGTCGGTCCCTCGCGGGGCTCGCGCTGAGGCTGGGAGAGCAGTCGCTCCGTCGCCCTCCCCTCTCCGACAGCAGAAGCCTGTTGCGCAGCCCGGCTCGCAGGGCTCGGATGTCTGCGGCGCATCGC
This sequence comes from Pelvicachromis taeniatus, assembly GCA_015108175.1. Lineage (NCBI taxonomy): Eukaryota > Metazoa > Chordata > Actinopteri > Cichliformes > Cichlidae > Pelvicachromis > Pelvicachromis taeniatus. The sequence continues at coordinate 39,002 of VURO01036835.1, forward strand.
ACGACGTGGGTTTTCACGGGGCGGTGTCCCATAATAAAAAGAACGTGTTCCAAAACAGTCAACTCTTTCCTGACAATCCCCATTGTCTATATTCTCTTACATATGATAATTAAACATTAAAACACCTGCGGCTTTTAGTCCTGTGCGGCTAACGTATGAACAAAATATTATTTTTTCATAATTTCAAGTTGTGCGGCTAATATTCAGGTGCGGAAAATAAGGTAACTAAAAAAAAAACTGAGACCAAGTATAAAAAAAAGCTGCCTTTGGTTTCAGGAGGCTTTGGTATATATAAATACAGCCTCTCTGTGAATGTGTGTGCCATTTACCTTTTGAATGTCTTTCTAACATTCACCCATGACATGATAATAAAATACACAACTTGAACTGAAACTTCAACTGAATTTTTCTACACAATAAAATAAAAACTGAAACGTGAGCACCCACTCTGGAAACAAACTGAAAATCCTCCTTCTCTTTAGGGGTTGCCACAGAGGACTATCTGCCTCACCCCATCTCTCGTATCCTCCTCTGTCACATCAACTGTGTCCCCCCCTTCACCACATCCGTGACCCTCCTCTTAAGCCTTTTCCTCCTGCCTGGAAGCCAAATCTTTAACATAGTTTTGTCCAATATATCCACCGTCCCTCCTCTAGACATGTGCAAACTATCACAGCCATGCTAACTGAAACTCGAACTCTAACTGAAACCACACCTCATGAATATTAACTATAATAGCTCTACAAGTCACTGAATTTTATTAACATTCCTCTTTACTGGTCTCTTCCTGTGCGCATTCCCTATTAAAGTCTGGGCAGCATGCCTTTTGTCCGTTTATTATTAACTTCATAAAAGTTAATAATAAATGCATCCTGTATAGTTAGGCTTAACTACTTCAGTTATTTCCTGGCAAGCTCATGCATGTGTGATGGTGTGGGTGTTTTTCGCTTCTGCGACTGCTGGTCTATGTGGCAATGCTAACGAGCCGTTGCAAAGGTTTTCTCAGCCAACTTAATGAACTATTGACATATTTAACTGATAGCGAACTGTAGGTTTAAGTGTAGAAACATGTCGGGGAAATTCTATTTTTAGCATGTCTCAAAATCATTTTTACTATTTACTTCGTCTTTGTGCTTTCTGAGTAGGAAGAAATCTGAATTACTGACATACAGACAGTTAGTATATTTGGATTTTTCCTTCTATTTTTTTTATAATGTTCTAAATAAACGTATCTATATCTATAGCTGAAGTATATTTAATGTAGACAACTGGGCTTTTTTCATTATCATATTGTAGAGTGAGTGTTGTGCACATCATAACCTGATGTTCTTTAAACAGTTAATAGTTTCATTGTTTTATCGATGATAAGTAGTTTATTCAGTTTGAGCCCACGCCTTATAAACGCCTTTATACTAATGTACCTGCAAACATCATAACGTGCTGAAAGTTGTATCCGATCTTGTTCTTGCGGCCTAGGTTGAGGAGGAAGGACAGGGGGTAGATGTTTGCAGCCCTCCCCAGAAACACTGCCACCTACACAGCGCAGGAAGGTCAAGGACATAACACAGGAACTGTAACACTGGAATGGAAAATAATCACGCATACACGTAAACACCAGCTCGGCGGTGACTAAGCTTTGATATGCTGATTTGCTTGTGTGCGTGCTGTTATTTTTGGCCTTGGTTAAACATGAAATAGAAGTTCAATTGTAATGGTATAAATATGTATCGAAAATATTTTTCAAGGCACTTGAAACAAAGGGTTTTCATCATATATCCTGATGCCCCGCAGAGGCACTGACTCCTTCGCCACCGGCGGAGTAAAGGATACGAAGGCTCCGACAATGAAGAGAGGGTTGAAGACGTGCGACTGGAAGGAGAAGAGCGTCAGACCCATGTAGGAGAAGATGAAGTTCTCTGCCAGGAAGTTCAGCAGCTCAAACAACTGAAGGGGACGAGACAAGCCGATATTGGAGTTCATTTATACATGCTACTTCCCCGTTTTTTTTACACTTCCTTCTATTTGAAACATTTAAAAACTTCCAAAACATTCTTGCACACCATAAAATGATAACGGAAGACCCAGAGTTCAGGAGAGGTCATTTAGCCCCCAGAAAATGCGGGCCACATTTTCTTATAAAGCTACGTTTGGTGCGCCTGTTCTGCAGGGGGTAGCGCCATATTTGATTTATCGGTTTTAAGCTGGATGCCCTTCTTGACACAACCCCAAACATTTGGCTTACCAGTCAAATGTGTTAACCACTACACCGACAAAACATGTTTGACAGTAACAGAATGCAGTGAAAATCAATCCCCCCCCTCACAAACATTCATATTCGGACGGTTAAATATTTTGAGTTTCCAGCTCTGACACTATACTGAAGCGTCAGCTTTCATTGAACTTTTACTGTGCACGAGACCAGGGGTGCGCATGTAGTTGTGAATCATCTGATGTTTTGGACATGTCTTCTCTCAGGCCTCAGGCAGGTTGGTTGGTGACCCAGTGGCTACCTTCATTCGCTAGGGAAAAATATGTATTCCCTGTCCAGTTGGCGAATGATTAATGGAGGTTGTTGGCACTTGTCAAGTGAAATCAACTGCAAAAAGAGTATGGCACCAAAAAAACCTCCCTGTGATTGCTCCGGTCACTAGCAGATTGGTGCAGTTCACTGTAGTTTACATGGAAGATGCCGTGTTTTTCTGCAAACACTCTGCAACTGTCGGCCATGCGGTAGTTAAAAGACCTTCAAAGTAAAAGCTGTGCCTTACCAGTGCAAACGAAATCTTTCAAAGCAGCCTGGAGTGCCGACGTAAATATTTTAAGCTGGTTTTCAGATATTTTAAGCTGCCATTTCCCACACTTTGATACATTTTTGTCATACTGCTATCGCAGTGCTACTTTTGAGTCAGGTTTCTTGTGTTTCATATCATGTTTAACTAATCAGAAGCACATCACTGTGACAAACTCATATCCACAAACATCCTGCATTATCACAAATTGATACCTATGATTGTGGTCACTGGTCATTAATATTTACGCACAGCTGTGTGATTTCCTAGCTTCAATTCAGACACAGAGCTTTGAGTTTGTAGGATGTGCAGCAGTCAGCCACATCAGCTCCATCAGCTCACCGTTTCTGTGAATTAACGATAGCAGCTCGTGGATTTCTCAGAACTTTCTGCAAATTTAGCAAAAAGTGTAACCAAGCTTGCACTAATGCCCAAGAAGCACAGAAGCTGTGAATCATCCTTCCTTCCAAGTGTTTCCTTTCATCATGATTTAATTCTTTGCAAACCAGATCTTTAAATGCAACACTGCAGCAATAACTGCTCCCTGAAAATTCATTACAAACAATGGGATCGAGCGCAAAATATAAGTTGACTGCACTTCACCTGTTTGGTCCTGTCTTGAGACTCTGGTGAGAGATTGTTGAAGGTGTAGTGGGCCTGAGTGATCCCACAGAACAGCACAGCAACGACACCTGAAAGAACACACAGTCATCCCACATCAGCAATCGGCAGGTCGATTCTCTTGGTTCGAGGGAGTGGCGGTACAAAACGTTTAAAAACTTGCACCGAAATGCGAGCTCGGTGAGATTCTGCGGTTCTGCTACTGTCGGTCAAACCCACCGATGAAAATCCAACGATTACTCGACACAATACCACATCGTGTATTTGTTGACATGTTTCTTCATCATCAGAAACACAGTAATTGTATCTCAAGCCCACAAACTTTACAAATACAAAAAAATACTTTTGTCACATACACAGTACAACATATAGTGAACATGTAGTGAAATGCTTGCGTCCGAGCTGCGGACAGGCTGCAAACGTAGCCACGCCATTCCAGGGCTTGGTCTAGCCAGGACCCTCGCTGGATACCGGACGGGAATCAAACTTGCAACTCCGAAAAGTGTGTAGTCTTACCACTACAGTATCCAGCTACACAGTAACTTATTAACACAGTATTTATTTTACTTACTGCATATGTTTATTTTTAGGCACTATCCAGAGAACTGAGCTGAAAGCCACAGTCAGCACAGACGGGTAGGAAACAACTGAGAGACAGACTAAATAAACATTGTGTTGCTGCCGTTTTGTCATTTCACGGGACTAAAATGAATTCTTCAGCGAGACACCGGATAACTGGCACCATGAGAAGGTAAACAAAGCCTGTGTCCTTATCTAAATCTTCCTGTTTAGGAGAATAAAAACTTCTAAATGTTATTATTTATGTCTAAACAGACATTTATAACCTTTTGGTGCTGAATGAGTCAGTTTTACTTAGTAGACCAACAACTGTGTTTTAAGTGACGCTTTAGAATAACACGAGGTCAATAGCACATGTCTTCTTGAGAAGACCAATGAGTTATCAGATCTGACCCATCATTCAGAAATAACTAAGAAACACACAGATAAGCTGACGCAGACTCTGTGCATCCACAGAGAACTTAAATGACTCCTTCAGGCTAGTTTCCAATGAAAGCATGTGTCACCAAGACTGCACGCATACACACGCACAGACTCACAAGGTGAAACCACTATCTCCCACACTGCTGCAGCTGCTAATCAAATACAGAAGGCGGTGTTGTTACAACTGCATGCAAAAGAACAGGTTGCAGGTCTACCTGTGAACCCGCAGGCCTCCGCCAAGAGAAAGGTGCTCCAGGACATCAGGAAAAACAGCGCCGTCTCCAACAAGGGGAAGTCCCGCAGCTTAGTGAACTTGGTGACGTGATGGAAAGTTAAGGGATCAAACAAAGAGGCGTGGCAACTTTAATATAGTGGAAACAGGGAAACTCTGTTGACCCTGTATCGTTATTCATTTGCCTCTTGTCCACACCTGTGAATGTAAATGTAAAATATATCATGGTAAGAAACAAGTGAAAGGATATGAGGGCGGTCACAACTCCCGTAACAACTCCAAGAGCAAAAGATCCACTGAAGACGCCCAGAAAGACACCAAAAGACTTCAGCATGGCCATGGCCTCAAAGCTGTGGCTGTTGTCGCCTGCTGGCTGGTACGCAACAATGGAGCTGCAGGGGAGACAGAGAGCATGCACGCAAAACCATTTATAAGAAAAAAGGAAGTGGGGATTTATTACAAAAAGGCCTCACTAAGAAAAGGGAAGCTGGTCAAACACATGCTCACAAAATAGTGTCAGGAATGAAATCACAAATGCAGCAACCCAACTCCAAGAATTGCTTCTCTTACCAGTCAATCTGATTTAGATTAACTTGGTTATGATTTAGACAGATCTGCAAAGGCTTCAAATATGTGGAGTTGGGTTTTAAAGTCATAAATGAAAAGAAAATAAGGTCTTGCATGCTTCATTTGAACTATATCCAGTTAATATTCTGCAATAACCTTTAATGAACCAAAATTACTAAAAACTTCATAACAATAAAGGGTTTTCTGGTGATTCTATAAATGGAGGGTGGATCTACAAATCAAAAATAAAAGTAGGGATGGATATGAAAGGGCTGCAGCATCTCAGGAGCGAAAGGGAGGGTGATGAAGGATGATCCTGAAGCCTACCTTCTAAGGTCTGAGGTTCGAAAACATTAACAAAAGCAAAAACCACACAGTCCCCCTGACCAACCCACCCACCGAGGAGTCACTGTCTGGTTTTCTCCCAGCCATTCCTCGGCCACCTCAGGCCACACTGAGCTGTCATTTCCTGCGGAGCGCACAGCTCCGGCACCATGCCTACCCAGCTTTTCAAAGCGGAGGAGAACACTACATCCATACGTACGTACGGGCAAGGCGATGAGTGACACAGATGGGTGGAGACAGGTAAGCAGTGAAATGACAGGGATTGATGTTAGTATGATTAATGTGTGTACAATACAACAAAGCCATTTCTGCCACAGTTAGCTCCATTCAAGCCCAGGTTATCGAACTAATTCGAAAAGAACTAGAAATTATAATTACAACTGTAACTGTTCTTTCTGTCCGTAATGAATATGAAAAAAATGGCACTCTGGGAGGCCAACTGAAGGGATCAAACACAAAATTAACAGTTTTTCTTCTCCATAAAAATTTATTTAACTCAGAGCTGAAATAAAACTTAGAGGTTCGAACAGTTCACCAAAATTTGATTACTGCCACAGCTTCAGACAGAAACATTGCACCGATTATATCAACTCGTTAAAAATTGTCTGTTAATGTGGCACCACTGCTTCAGTGCGTCAGTAATACGTACGAGGAGAGGACGATGGCGACGGCATCGTTGAGGACGCTCTCCCCAAACAGTAAAGCGTAGAGGTCCACGTCTACCTTTAGCTCATTGAAGATGGCGAGGACTGTTACTAAGACACAGAAAATAAAGAGTAAAAAACATCAGAATAATAACAGGAACGCTTCCAGGCTGCTTCAACAGCGGTGTGCAAAAGAAGTGTAAATCTGATTTTATTAGCATCTGAGTCCAAAATGGAATCAGATGCTTATCTTCTCTGTTAATTTTGGATGTGGGTACCTACCAGGGTCTGTTGCTGAAACGATGGCCCCGAAGAAGAGGCAATCAGTAAAGTAAAAATCTCCACCAAGCTGCCCCACAACTTTCATGAAGGACACAAAGCCATACATGATCAGCCTAGGAGGGAAAAACAAACAAACACTCAAACCACTGCTATTCTGCAACAATCTGATCACATGTAGGAATGCAAGGTCTGCAGTGTGGTGTGTACTGGGCCGATCTGCACCTTAAGGTGGGTGGATACTCTATCTCACTCTCACCATCTTCAGAGATCTGCATTCTGGATGTCATCCTGGACTCCATCCATCTCTGAATCTGCCATCTACCACCTGAAGAACATCTCCAGACTCTGGCCAGTGCTCTCAGACCTTGCAGCTAAAACCCTCATTCATGCTTTCCGAACTCAGCTCCTAGAGTTCTTACTCGCACAAAGACCCAGTAACGCATCACCCACACCGGCTCCTGGGAAAGTCCCATATTTTCTAAAAGATCTTTCTCCTTGCCTACATGCTCTTGCTTCCCAGTATTTATCTGACCTTTTCCTCCGCTACGCAAACCTTGGGAAACTTCAGAACCGGCTATATAAATCTAAGTTACTATCGTCATTGTTATCGTTGCATGACTTAAGATTTTTTTGTTTTAACTTTGTTTTATTGATTTCATCCATGACATACAGAATTAGCAACAACAAAATCAGTTTGATTCGGAGCAATTGAATGTCCATTATACCCTCCAACCCCCCGTCCCTAATTCCCCCCCTTCCGGGTCCGGACTTAAGATTTTTTGCACTATTCTGAGCTAATTTCAGAGATGTTTACTTCACTTACCCAATAACAAAGCAGGATATAACTGTTCCCATGAAGGCATAGGCCAGGATGGAACCGATGTTTCTGAAAAAGTGTCTCTGAGAAAGATAGAAGGCACGAGTTTATTTTAGAAAAGAGGCTATGGACAAATGAATAATTTTAAAAAGAAAACATCAAAAAAAAGAATTAAAACCTTTACAACTATATATTTAATAACAGATGCTTATAAAAATCTTTATATAAAACCTTTTGACCCTCTTACCCTTTTCAGACTGTAACCTGCATGGAAAATAATGGGAGGCAGCAAAATGTTGAAAAACACCTCAGGGTCAAAGGTCACCTGAGGAAAGCAGTAAGATGTAGGTTAGTCAGATACTTAATTGTTATCCATCAATTTCCATTACATTATGAGACATACACGTCTTGTGTCTCCTAAGCTGGGTGAGACATGCACACTAAACAGTCAACACTTCCAACCCTGTTCCCTTGCCTTTCTCAGCATCTCATCGTCCTGCACTTGGTGACCTTTGCCCTGCCCGACTTCCCCCTTCAGAGTGTACTCATAGAACCGTCCGCTGACATTGACCAAGAGAGTGGCAGGACTGCCGTTAACGGCACAACCGAGAATCACGTCGCTCATGCTTTGGGGGGCGTGGATGCCAAACCGCAGGATCACGCCCACCAACAGTCCTTTGGGAAAGTGGGAAAAGAGAAAAAGAGCGAGTGAAATCGGAACTGGCAGCAGATGATTTGAAGTCAACTATTATTTGAGGAGGAAATGAACCTGAGATTGCATTTAAAACTATTAAATCAACCAATAATGATGGGAGAATTATTCTTACAGGGGTGGGCTTTAGCTCAGCTAATGATTGGAAGGTTAGAGGATCGATCCCCGGCTCCCCTAGTCTGCATACCAAATATCCTTGGGCAAGATACTAACCCCAAGTTGCTCTCCGATGCATCCATCGGAGTGTGAATGTGAATGAATGTTAGTGATAAAAAGCACTAAAGTATAGAGCAGGGGTCACCAACACGATGCCCGTGGGCACCAGGTAGCCCGCAAGGACCATATGAGTAGCCCGCGGGCCTGTTCTAAAAATAGCTCACTATAACAACGTACCAGTACGCTGCATCCATTTTTATTTTTTGTTGCTATTTTTTTTTAAATCACAGTTGCATTGGTATCAATTTGTTAGAGATAATATATAAAAAACGGAGGAGAACATATTATTAAATATTAGATCAGCGCTAGCTGGTCTCCATGGAAATAGTTGCCATAATCAGTGTCTTTACATAGATGAATATCATTAGTTATTAATGATAACATATAATTAAAGTTAAATTGAGGAAATGTGTTATTTCAGAAGTGTGTGTCAGACTGGTAGCCCTTCACATTAATCAGTACCCAAGAAGTAGCTCTCACTTTCAAAAAGGTTGATGACCCCTGGTATAGAGGAAGTGCTTGTGTGAATGAGGTTGTTGTATAGAGCGCTTTGAGTACTCTGGGAGAGTAGAAAAGCGCTATATAAGAATCAGTCCATTTACCATTTATTATTTTGAAAGCAAAGGATACTTTACATAGGAATTATAGGGCCCACTTCTAGTCATTTGTTTGCCATTATTTAAACTTTATCGTGTTTTCTGTTGCAACAGTTCTAATTTATTAGGGATATCACCCTGATTAGATCACTCTGATATCGTTCTGCCCACGATACGTGAGATTTACCTGTTAAATTATTCAGCTAGCATTAAAGCTACGTTTAATAAACTGACTGATATGACTGCTAGCTCGGTGTCCTTACCATAGATCATAGCAAGACCTGTTTCGTGCAGGAACCTGAATCGGCGGTGTTTGAAAAGCCATATGGTTAGTATGGTCAGCGTCAATAGCATTATGAATATCAATAGGTTGGCACTGTCCTGTCGGTGGCTTTCCTCTGCTATCCTCTCAGTCGCGCCGTTGTCCATCGCACTGCCATCGCCTTGGCTCCCGACGAGCAGGACTGTGAGCAGAAAAGGCAGCAGCAGCGGCGCTTTCGACGGCTTACCGCCAAGAAAGCGACTCGGTGTGAATCCCATTTTGGCTCTGTGTCCAAACAGTTACATTTGTTGTTAAATTATTGCTGTTTTTGACGGGAAACAGCTGATTAGATTAGAAATTTGCTGGACCGGGGTAAATGACAGCTCCTTCCTTGCCCGTTACCAAAACACTGGGACTTCCGGCTCTTCAAAACAAAAGCTTCGTCACATTGCTCAAGCTCTGTGAAGGGCAAAGTTACACATAAACGAGTGAAGATTGCACAATCAATCCACTCGTAAAATACAGTAAAAATAGAAATTTAAAAAATGATACCAACTCATACCATGTTTTTTTTTAAAGTAAGAAACTTGTAAATTATAGTGAATTTACATTAAAGTCACAATAATGTATTCGTATTTAAAGGAGGAGGGGTGAATATTACTTTTTTCAAAGGCTATTTTTTTCAAGAGGCTGATCAAGTCAAGCCCCCCCCCCAAAATGCTTAGATTATTTAAAAGAAGTCATTTGTAGGCTTATTCATTCTCTCTCACAGCATTTCACACTCATACATGGCATCACATTCACAGCAAAGCCTAACAGGTGTTGCAAAGCTGCTTAGCACTGCTTAAACAGCCCATAGATGAAATGTTGACACTCTCGCTCTGAATATGAGTAAATATAGCCCTGCTGTATTTACATCACTTCATCGAGTCATTACAGAGTCGGTCAGAACATGAAACCCTTAGTTTTTTCTCTACTTGGTCTTTATTTTTGTTAAAACGCTAAAATAGATAATAGTTGGCTATTGGAAACAATAGTGACAACTTGATTTGTATTTCATTATTGCATTATGGGTTAATTATTTTATTTATTCATTTATTCATTCATTTATTTATTTTTTGTAAGTGCAGGTTACTTACAACAAGCCTACAATATATTTTAGCTTCTGAATATTGTTGTCCCTGGTCCGCAAATTCTTTGTCTGAGGTCAACTTTAATTATGTTACAAGGAAGTGATAAAACATCACAGGGTTAGATCTAGCTACAGGAACTGATGAGAAACAACACCGCAGCAGTCAGCTCAGTTACGTCAGACAAACAGCAACAGTCAGATGTAGGGGTAAAGTCGCACAAGTACTGTTAACATCCTGTTTTAGTGCGCCATGATGCCGACGAGACTGCTTCTGCTTTTCTGTCTGATCGGACCTGTGTCTGCCATAGAGACCCCTGGTAAGATCAATTAAACAAAATCCAAGTTATTAGAAATTATAGTTTACAGATGACCGTTACTTTTTTTTTTTAGGTTGTTTACAAGTGTCTGAATAGTCATTGAGTCTGTTTTTGGCAGCTCTATATATATTATCTCCCGCATAGCATTCAATACATATTTGTTCAGTTTCCTTAAAATAGCGAAATAGTTAAGAAAAAAGAACCTGAGTGTTTGTGCCTTGATATATACAAATAATCGCTATCTAAATTAATTAAAGTCAGATTAAGGTCATGGGTGTATGACTGTACTGTTATGTATATGTCTAACTTTTATCACTTTTTAAGAATCATTTTCTCAAATCGATCATGTTTTTAACAGGTGTGGATTGCTTGGTTAACAATCTGGAATATGTTTCCTGTACCTGGAATAAGAAGGAGACTCCTAAGGTCAACTACACCTTCTATAGTTGGTGGGTAACCGCTTATAACAGCAGTAAGACATCTTAGTGACGTCTTCTGAATTCACCAGATTAGAATTAGGCTGTAGGGTTTGCTTGAGTGAACGAAGTACTGAAAATTCATATATTTTTCCTGATAAACTTAACAATTAAACATATTTCATTTCTAAGCATCACAAATTAAAAAATAAATAAATAATCTTTTTACATAAATGATTGCACCATGAATATATCATTGGTCATCATAAATACTAAAGTAGATAGGGCTGTGTACTTCCCTTTGCGTGAATGTTTTTTAATTTATTCCACAGGTTCTCCAACAACAAAGAAAAAACTTGCCCACAGTATTTGACAGAGAACAACGTGAACATTGGATGTATCCAGCCATGTAAGGCTAACGACAGATTCATGACTTTTAATATCAAACTGGTACATGAGGAAGATAGTTTTGAGGAGACACATGAACTTAAAAAACGAGGTATGTATTTACCCTGGCATTGAAGATAACTGTATTTAAAATAATAAATAAAATAATGATGGGAAAATCTGTGTAATTATTGGGTTGTTTTTTTTATTTACACTGTAGCTTAAATTTTAAAAAAAAATTCCAAAAAGGGAAAATTGTGGGTATTCTGACATAAAAGAGGCCGTAAAATATAATGTATCCTGGCATGTCTGCTCATGTTATTACACGTATGGATCTTCTCCAGTCAAGTTAAACCCACCAACCAACCTGACTGTCCTGAATGGATCGGACTTCAACCTGTGGTTTTACTGGAACCACACTTCTCCTGCTCCCTTACACTGTGTGGAGAGCGAGGTCCGCTTCAGGACAAACAACAATAAGTGGGAGGCAAGAAAAAAAGTTTCTTTCATCCTTTTTAATTCATTCATTTTTTTCCATCTCTTTTTGTTCTCTTCCGCTCTAATGTTTTCTCAAATACATCTGATTTTCCAGCGCTCTACAGTTAGCCACGGGATACAGGAGTACTGCATCAACTTGCCCTCAAGCAGTTCCCGATATGAGCTGCAAGTGCACAACAGAATAGATGGAAGCTGTGGACAGTCTGAATTCTGGAGTGACTGGAGTGAGCCTGCGGTCTGGGGATCCAACAACAGCACATGTAAAGCTACTTCATAGATATTCTTTCTGTCATGGTGAAAGGATGCCTGCCTAATTTCTACTTCCCCAGCTTATGCCACTACACACAATGAATTTAGGGTCATCTTGGGGGTCAATTAACTTTGCAGCACAACACTAAAAATAAATGATCAGATAAAATGTTTGAACATTGCAAAACAATGATAGGTAGATAGTGTGTCTTATTCAGCAATTTCAAACTAAGATTCATTAAATTATTAAAACTTACAGGTGGCTCTAATGTTGCTGCCACACTGCACAAAACAATAGAAGTACACATTCGCACAAATAACTTCCTTCTTTTTTCTTTGTCAAAGACTCTAAAGACTCATCTGCGATGTCTGTGTGGACGCCAGTGCTCTATGTGGTGGGTGCCATCACCCTCGTCCTGCTGGTCATGATGTTACTGCACCATGAAAGGTTGGTTTTTCCATAAATCAGATGATGGCTCTATAATCAGATCACAGATCCAGGTGGTACGCAATGAAACAAGTTTAGATGTGCCATTTGATTTTGTGAGAACCGCGGATTATTATTGCAGTGAACAGCAGCACAAAAAGTTATTGTTAACTTACTGTTAACTTACTTTTCTGTCATTTAAATATTTATCTGTTACGTATTTACTTTGCTGTTAAAATTTATGCCCTTCTTCATGTTTTTCAAAATCATCCAGTGGGCCAGATTGGAACCTTTTCCTGACCAATTCTGGCCCTCAAACCTTATGTTTGATACCCCACCTCATCTTATCTTATTTAGTGTGCACTAGTGTAAAAAAAAAAAATCTACGCTGCAAAAAAAAAATCAACTAACCAAAAATGCAGATCACGCATCCAAAACGAGTGCAAACGGGTGACCCAAAGAAAAGATTAAAGATTGTTTTTTTGACGGTATCAAAGGCTCGTTGTCTTGTGGAAAGTTTCCATTGCGCAACATCTGACAGACCTCACACAACTCAGGAAACACACAAAATTTCTGAATGTACACAACAAGTAAAAAAGGAGAGTCGTGAAAAGCACGGCCCAAAGAAAAAAACAGAGAGGAGCTCTTTAAATTACTGCTAGATAACGTGTCGGCAGTTAAGTTATAGTTTGCTGAATATGTTTTCTTTGGGGGGTTTTGTCTTATGTTATCATTTTCGTTAGCATGTCCAAGTAAAGTCCACTTTAGTTTGGTATTTCTGTGGTCACTTTGTTAGATGTCACTTCCAATGACAGTGTCACATGTCGATTTCAAATGAAATATTACTTAACGTTTTAATTTACAGATTACTTTTGTTAGAATCCAGTGCTGGGAATTAAACAATATTGCAATCTTATTATTTTTGGCAGTAAAATATTACAGAGTTACTTTATTTCAAGCAGTATGACTTCTTATAACCTTTGTCTTGCATATGGCTCTTGTCACGTTGCTGTCCATTACATAGGGATGCCTACAAGACTAAATTCTGTTACAGAAAGATGTGTTTTAACCAAAGTTTCCTTCTAAATGATCCGCATTCATGCAAAATAACAAAAATTCCTTTTTTAATTACTGTTACCATTGCTGATGGTAACCCAGATTTTTCTCATTTGTCAGTACAGACATCAAACATCACACATTTTTCACCATACATTCATCATAAATTGCTACCCTGAACCACTTTCGTCACGCCCCTGGTTATCCCACGATTGATTAGCATCTGATAAGGATGCCTCCTGGGCGCCTCCTGGGTGAGGTGTTCTGGGCATGTCCCACCGGGAGGAGGCCCCGGGGCAGACCCAGGACACGCTGAAGAGATTATATCTCTCGGCTGGCCTGGGAACGCCTTGGTGTTCCCCCGGATGAGCTGGAGGAGGTGGCTGGGGAGAGGGAGGTCTGGGCTTCTCTGCTTGGGCTGCTGCCCCCGCGACCCGACCCCTGATAAGCGGCAGAAGATGGATGGATGGATGGATGGATGATTAGGATCAGCTCATAGATCATTTGGATGTATATTAGTATTTTTAGTATTGGATGTATTTTGGATGGGGACTGGATCTGGAGCGTGTTGCACTTTTGTATTGGATGATCTTGACCTTAATTTCAAAAGTGATTGTCTCTATTTGCCAGCCACACTGAGCTGGTGTTCTGAAACCAACAAAGTCTAATGCAGTTGTTGCTGTTCGGATAATGTGAATGCTAAAGATTTTCTTACCTCCCATACAGGCTCAGAATAATCCTCATCCCTGTGGTTCCCAAGCCATCTCCATTCCTGCATAACATTGAGGTCAGTGACATCCATAGTTCTGTCCGCTTCTTGAAATTCCCAGTCTCACAAGGGTTTTATGTAGACGTTAATATAAACTCAGAAAGCTGTTGAAGTTACTGAAAGAATTAAATGACAATTAGCTCCTACGTGGATTTTAGTAGCTTTAATGTGAACACTTTCATCAAGATTCATGACAATCAGTTCAGTAGCTGTTGATTTATCTCACTGATTGGTCCATGCTAACACTAAAGAGCAGCTTGGTTTACATCTTCTGGAAACCTTGAATGTCTGTAGATGTTCTGGCAGCCAGTTTAACAGATTTTAAGATCTCTGGATCAAGAGTTGGATCAAAAATCTGATAATAGTGCCACTTAATGGCTAAAAATATAAATGTTTTTTTTGTTTGAGTGAGTTTAGGTGTCGAGCTCTGGGGAAGCAATTACTCATTACCCATTTAACTGTGTGATAAATGGCAACAACACAAGTGACATTTTTTTTTCTCTTAAGGATTGGTTTCAGTTCTCCAAGGGCCTGAAAGACAATTTTAAACCAAACTACAACGAACGTGCCTGCCCTGTGCGCGAGTACAACTACGTCTCGCAGTGTGACGTGATGAGCTCCGACGGCTCCACCTGCTCTGTCACCACCGACCAAACCGACTGCTCCGTCGAACACGATCCAGAAGACCTGTCCGCCCCCTTTTCCTCTAACCCACTTCCACCTGAGGAGGTGCAAAAGGCTTCCGTTTAAGTGCTTGTTTGGATTTCACAAACATGAATCAGTCAATTTACTGACACACATCTCCAGCCTGACAGCAGGAGATACATTAATTTGACTAAATAAATGGTATGCCCAATAGTTACTATCAGAAGAACTCCAATAATTGGTTCAGGAACTTAATTTGAACAATGCCTGTTATAGAGGTAAAACCAAAGCATCAGATTAAGATTTTAGAAGTAAATACATTTCATGAAGATTTTAATATGTTTTTTAAAATCCTTGAGCTCTGAAGCATTTACGGTTGCTCTTGAAAACATTGTTTAGACTATAAATATTTGACTAATGCTTTGAGGTACATATAATCCTTTGTTGACTACATGAGTACCAGGAACTGTTTTCATATCCAATCCCCCAAACAGGTTATTGAGTTATTTGAATCCGTTTTTTCTTTTTTGTTTGCATTTTGAAACAGGAACGATTCTTGACACATTCATTAGGAGAGGCACAGTATTGTATCCCTGAGCTGAAAGTAATTACATATTAATACATTAATATAATCTAAAGCCCAGCTTTACTCAAAGCAAGAAGTTTAACTTAAGCAGTGCAGCTACGACCTCGAGGAAAACCCACATTAAAAAATATGAAAAGGTCTTTGTGCTTCAGGGCAGCTTACAATAACCTTTTTATTCTACTCTGAAAACTGAGCTTGGAAATATTATTATATTTTTTGATAAACATTCACATTCTTGAGCAAAGTATATAGCTCAAGAATCTTTTTTTGTCATATGTAAACTGTTAAAACTGTAGAATAAGCAGGGAACAGCAAACACATCCTGCAGATGTGGACAATTTCAAAACATGATATCTCAGTATTTTTAACCGAAAACCTTACAGATAATGTTACATTATATGCATGAATGATACAATTGTTTACTTACTCTGCCAATAGTGTCATTGTAAAACTTAAGCCAAAAATGTTTTGTAACTTTGTACTCTCCCAATATCACACTTTGTCTTTAGTTAACAAAAATCATTTAGTTTTTTTTAGTCAAAAAAAAAAATTTTTTTTAATCATTTTTATAAACAGCTCTAACTGCTGTGCTTATTGTAAGGGTTTAAAAACATTGAGAAAACAAAAAATTCGTCTACCTGTATACAAATATAACCTGCAACGATATCTATTTATAAAGCTTTTGTTATTGTACTTTGACTTGGCTTGAATGTTTTTTGTTACTTTTATTTATGTGTCATATATATTTTTTGCTAGCTTGCACATTACATCTGTCAGGTTCTTGTGTGTTTCGACTTTTGTTTTTGAAATAAATAAATACAAATCATGTGTTTTTGTTTTGTTTTGTTTTGTTTTGTGATTTTTCATCAAAACTTCAGTCCTGTGAAATGCTCTACTGTAGCGATCACTATAAAAGAAACCCAGTACAATCAGCAATATCTGTGTGTCCATTAGAGGGAGTGCGGAGTGTCCCGCACAGTACGGAACTGAGTCAACGCATTTTTCTGATTCAAGAAGGGTAGGGCGCAGGGCGGCTGGCCCCCGCAAAGAGAGCTACACAAGTCGGCTACTTCCCCAGCTGAAGCGGTCAGCTATCGAAATCAGTTGATGCCTTCAGATGACATTTAAGACTTCACTGTGCATTTAGTTGGTTTGACGCTAATTCTCCGTTGGTCGTCTGAAAATCACAACCCGACAAAATGTCAGATCCTGTGGTGGCCGACACTCGCCGGTTGAATTCCAAGCCCCAGGACCTGACTGATGCTTATGGTCCCCCCAGCAATTTCCTGGAGATAGACGTTTATGATCCACAAATCGTTGGAGTCGGACGGGGCCGTTACACAACTTACGAAGTTCGCATGAGGGTAGGTATCGAGGCATAAACCCCAAACACCTTGCAGCATTAGCTTTTGGCGCTAAGCTAACTCTTAATTACAGTGCCGATGCTAGCCAGTTAGCCACTTAGCAGCTACGGTCACCGCGCCGTGACGTTGTCGCTATTCGTCGTAGAGTAGCTCGAGGTGGGGCGCGAGTAAAAATCGAGCAGCTGGGACTGTCGTCGGCCTAGCTGGCATGTAGAAGTTTCTTGAACGTATGCTAAGGTAATGTAAGCAGTGTCACCAGTTCAAAGTCAGTACTGTAGGTAATTTTTTACTCAGCTAACAGTATTGTTTGTGAGCTAATCTGCCTTAAGTAAAAGGAAACTGAATAAAACATTAAAACAAAACCAGGAATTTCCAGCAGACTCCGGGAAGCTAACTGCTAGCTATATGGGATAACGCGCTGTCAAGAAAATTAAGACTGATTTAATGTTACATTGTTTGTCTCTCTGGACTTATAGAGCTAAATACATCAGTGGATATATGAAGGAGTAACCAAATGTTATTCCTTCATATTCTTCGACAGTTTCATCTTGATATTCAGGGAAAAGCTGAATGGAAAAGGCTAACAGTGTTGTTGTTTTTCTAAAAACGGAAGAACAAAACCGAAAAGTGTTTTCTGGTTATTGAAGCGGTCGAGTTAAATGTAGGATTTTTCTCTATACTATCGTAAGGTACTTTAAGCTGCTCTGTAAAGTGGCTTTTAGTCGACTGTTGTGAAACTGTATAATTCAAATTTAATGTAACAGTTTAAGTAACAGCAGTTACAAGTTTTAACTAACTTGTTCACCAAAAAGACAGCTAAGCTTTAAAGAATGTGAGACGTAGGAAATCACTAACACAGCCAATTCTAAGGACATTTCAGGAAGCTGATTCAGTGACACAGTACAGACACACTATAATTGTGTAATTGAATGTTAGTGCCTGCCTTTCCTGCAAATCATCATTTTGTGGCACAGTGGATAGTTTGTCTTGCACAATATTAACAACTTACTGTTCTCGTTTTTTGAAAATTGTTATAGACCGCGGTCGGGAATGTTAGGTCAGGGGCCTGTGGCTAACTAATAACTACCAAAAAGCCATATCAGTCCGGTTAGGATTTGACCCCTCACTGGGCTCAATGGTGGAAAGCAGAGGGTTGCTGCAATCATAATCAGTGCTTTTTACAAGTGATACAAGTGGCTTTAATTGCTTTTCAAATAAGCACAGTATAGATTTATTTTTGTTCTGCACAGAACAAACTTTGACCAGAGATTAGCAGAGCTGTGAAATGATTTGTAGCCAAATAAAAGAAGGGTTCAAACTTTTTTTTGGTAAAATAGGGGAAGACGTGATAATTTTTGAAATTGTAGTGCAGGTCCTTTCCTTACATGTCAGTTTCCATCTCATGCAGATGATTGATTTTTTTTGTGTGTGTGTGTTTTGCCTTCTCTTGGTAGACGAACCTTCCCATTTTCAAATTAAAGGACTCCTGTGTGAGGAGAAGATATAGCGACTTCGAGTGGTTAAAGAATGAGCTGGAAAGAGACAGTAAGGTGAGTGAATATTTACAGTGCAAGTGCAGGGATCGCATTGTGTGACGTTACCATGTTAAATAATGTGATTATTATTTTGTGAAATGAAAACATGGTGATTAAAATGTTTACTGCTATTCTACAGAAAATTGAGGGCACAAATTTGCTGGTGGAAATGTCCACGGTTTTGACTTTATTTCATGTTAAGTGTGGACTTTTTTTTTTTTTCCTGTTCTTTTTGTCGACCCCTGCTTCCTTCAGATTGTAGTACCACCTCTGCCAGGCAAGGCCCTGAAGAGACAGTTGCCCTTTCGCAGCGATGAGGGTCTTTTTGACGAGTCGTTCATTGAGGAGCGGAGATCGGGCCTGGAGCAGTTTATCAACAGGTCAGTTAGTCACAAAATTACATTATATACGGTAACATTAGTCCCAATGCTTGGGTGGGGGGAGACGCAAGCAAGACTTCATTGTGTTTTTTTTCCTATCGCTGAGCTTGTATCAAAGCTGTTGCTGTTGTTTCTGTAGGTTTTTCTATCCACTTTATTGAGCTGTTTGTTGTCAAAACTGTGTAGCCCAACACAAGGCTTAATCTAATCTGTGCCTGGGAAACGAGGACCAAGCCACAAATCCATGGCTGCTTTTCCCCAGCGTTCGTGAAAAGCATTTTAAAACAAGCAGAAAGTTGAGTTTTCGGTGTTTGTTTCTGTGTTTCTTTATAGAATTGCAGGTCACCCCTTGGCCCAGAACGAGCGCTGTCTTCACATGTTTCTGCAAGAGGAAACCATTGACCGTAACTACATTCCTGGAAAAGTACGACACTAGGGTTATTGAGGGATACGGGCAGTTGGGGGTTAAACTGTTGGGGCTGTAGAACGGACTGCCTCTTGCCTTCTCTTCCCTCCTAACTTCTCTTAATCTCTCTCTTTGTCTCTCTTTTTTTCACTCTGTGTATATTATTACAAAGTCATATTCTCTTTATCTTGGAGCTAGAGCAGTAGAAATTCAGCAACACATAAAAACATGTTGATGATGTTTCAGACAACTCTGACTCGTCTCTTCCTTGTGCGTGTATTTTATAACTGTATATTAAGGAAAGCACCTGTGAGTAGCAACGATAATGTCGTTAATATTTTGCGCTAAATAGCAATTTACTGGAATGGAAATTGTGTAGGATACGTTCAGACTTTCCTCAGATGAGTGTCATATATTTATGATTGTAATATAATGTGAATCTAAATATGTGTGCTGGAGCTAATGTGTACCATAGGGATACATGCAGACTGTAAATGAGATTTCTGATCCTGTTTTGTTCTCTTTGTTTTTGTTTTGTTTTTTAGGTATGAATGAAGTAAGTTTGCTTTATTTTATCCTGTCTCTAAGAGCTTTCTGGAATTAAAGGTGGTTGCATGGGCACTGTCAAGACCAAAGGCGATAGTTCACAAATACTTCAGTAAAACAAAGCTTAATACCACATGTTAACAGAGATCTGACTGCAATCTGTCATTTTACTTGGTAAATACAGCCACTCTCTGGTGCATTATAAAAACATGTTATCCCCCCAAAAAAGGATGACGGGATTGTGGTGTGTTGCAAAGAGAAGGATATTCTGCAAGCCAGTTTCAAGCGCATGTTTTCTAACAATAACCACTAATGTAAACAGGGTTTAATAACAGTGCTGAAGTTGATCTGTTTCTCCTAAACTGGCTTGCAGATGTTTGTCATTCCACAAATATCAGGCCAGTGGAACGGCGAACCCACCGCTATTGTTTTGAGTTATGTGAACTATTGTTTAATAGGGATTAAATACTGTACATCACCTACAACCTGAGCTCTTTTAAGACATTTCTCTTCAAACTAATTCTGAAACATTGTCATTATCAATCACACTAATCCCTGGCTGCATGGCACACTTGCACGCTTTCTTTGCAATACGTTTGTGTTATCCTTGCTGATTAAACTCTCTTACATGACTCTGATCACTGTTATGTTGCTCTACCTGTTGATTCTGATTTTTTTTTTTTTAAGATGTTTTTTTTTGTTTGTTTGTTTTTTCAGACTTTGATACTGTACGTTTGTACAGAAATATCTACGTCTGAAAAACAAATCAGCCAATTGTACCATCATGTAAACCTTGACACAGTATGTCCTGCATTTTGGGTACCAATCAAATGTTTACATGTGCAGTTCATTAGACAAAGTTTATGACTAATGAACTAAATCAGTTGAAGTTATTGTCCATACATATGGCAGCAAATTTAAAAAAAAAAATGCTGCTTATTGATCACATAAAAGTCTTGAAACGGACAGCATCATGGCATATTTTGGCCAAAAAATCCCAACTGCATTGCATGATGCTTATTGGTGACGTGTGCTACACAGAAGCTCAGGAAACTGCATGATCTCCTCTGTAATGTAGCATGTTGAGCTTGTATTAGATTTGCAATCACATCTTCTTTACTGCCTGCCTGATTGAATAAGAGTCACTTATCTTTCAGTCCAGAAAGGTTTTAGAGTAGATATAGTTCTCCTGATCTCCCGATGCAAGTAAAGAGTAGAAGTTGGCACGTCCAGGGTAATTCCTTATTATTGCCCTATATATGTATACTACTATTAAATGATAGACACCCCAGAGTTGCACTTCTCTTCAGTGTTTTTACTGTTTGGCTGTAAAGGCCAAGTAACTGCTAGGTGTAAAAACTGCATGGTACAGATTAAACAGGTCTGTCTTGTAAGTGAGATGTTATCTCAACGGGACTACCTGTGTAAATAAAGGTTTTTTTATTTAAAAAAAAAAAAAGAAAAAAAAGATGAATGAACGTAATGATCATCTGAGAAAAGCTTAGCTGGTGAAAAATGATGCACAAGAACAGGAGCTGTCATACTGTATGGACCCAGCCTCATCTGGTCGTCATGTGATGCTTTCTGTGGATAATCACATTAGTCGGCGTGTATCATTAGTCTCTGTTTAAAAGCGTGTCTGTCAAAGAACACTGTCCGAATGCACGTTGGTGTATCATTTCTCATGTTTTTTGTTTTTTTTGTTTTTTTAATCTCTCCCTCTCTCTTTCTTTCTTACTGCAAAGACGGTACAGTCTGCTGCACCTGCCCCGTGTACATTTATTTCTACATCACGTCATAAAGCTGATGTCAGACCTCATAAGTGTCAACGATGTAGAGAAAACACAGCTTTCTGCTCCTGGAACGAAACTTAAGAGATCCAATGTATAAATTGTTTGATGTTGTATCTTCATTCAGTCATTCCACTTACTGTATGTACACTATTTTTGATCTAATAATCACTGAGAAAGACATGCTCCATATATCTTTTTAGCCATTTTTTTTGTTGTTGTTGTTTTACTTTACAATGATTATGTTTTTGGAATGTCTTTTTTTTTTTTTTTTCTTCATTCGATTACGTTAAAAAGAAAGTAATTTCCTGCTCTTGTTTTCTTTTGCTATCCGAGATGTGATTTTGATGATAACCTCCCAAAGTCGAGCAACATGTAGCATCATAAAAATGATGGCAACTCCGACGCTGTTTTCTCCCCTAAGTTTGATATTTCTGGACATGCTCTTACACAGAATTGTTTCACAATTACTTGTTGAGTTGGGCAAATAACCATATCGAAGCACTGTGATAAGAGGTTTGTTATATGAACAGACATTCATTGTTTAAAGGCAGTAACAGCATCTGGTTTATTGAGTTATACAAACAAGGCTCTTTTTCTTTCTTTTCAGCTGTGTTCTTCTTTCTCTCAGCATTATCGTGAAGTGTATTAATACGTTGCCATCATTGCAGGAACTTCATTGTTAATTCTGTCCACTAATTAAATTTCCTGCTGCCTGCTGTGTGCTGTCTCTTTTGACTTTTACAGCAGAGAAGTTGGAGCAAAAGTCAGAAAAAAAATGTCAGGTCAGTGAGCGAGAGTAAGGCGGCAGAGATTAAATGATTGTAGGCTGGCAGGTCTTGAGTTATTCCTTACATATTTAGATTTGTTCTTGTCATTCTTTTAAAGTGGTCTTGAGGATTAGTTGTGTGGGATTTCTGAAAGGCCAGGACATTGGCTGCATTTACAGGGAATAGTTTCTTCTCTTTGTTGAACTACTTAACACTGAGCTACGAATCATTCAAGCATGAAAAGGTACCTACCTCAATGAGCCAGTGTTGTCTACACATGAAAGACAAAGAGCCAATTTTAAATCGGATCTTTAGCCACTTTGTTACCAGCAGCCTGACACAAAAAACATATTTGTTTCCAATTTTTTGTAAAGCATGAGAACAGACTGACAATCATGAAATTGCACTTTTGCATCGAGAAGGTGATTCACAAGCAGCTATTAGCTGAAAATTTAGAATATATTAGCATCGAGCGCAGTGTGCCTTTAGAAAGGAGGAGAAAAAACTTGCAGGTCTAAAAAAAAAAAAAAAAACTTCCAGCAGAAATGAAAAGTGTATGAAAGTAATTTCTTTAAGAAACTGGGAAAAATCCAGCAAAGACGTGACACAGCAGCTGAGAGATACAGCTTACGCTTCAGTTGCTTTATCTACTGTTCAAGGGTGGCCGTCAAGAGGCCTTAAGAAAAGGAAATTTGGTATGGCAAATTACACAAGAAATGTCTGCTTTTAAAGGAGATGATCTATGACCTCTGTACATCTTGTCAGGATAAAGGTACAACAGCGACTGTCTGCAGCCATCTGTAAAACATGGTAAAAGCTATGTCATGGTTCTTTTGATTTTGATCTGCCATGCAATACCATCTGGAAAGTTTTGGATTTGGATCATCTTTGTTTTTCCACATGACAATGATCCCAAACACACTGCTAATGTTGTAAAAGCATGGATTAAAAAAAAACACAAAAAAGCAGGGCCAGAGCATAGATGTCATTTTTATCAAAGCACAGAGAACACAACAAACGACAGAAACATCCAATGAAGAGCGTTGCATTCCTTCAAGAAGCCTGGAGACAACTTAAAGTAGTTACATCAAAGCTTGCCTAAGAGAGTTCAGGCCGTGTTGAAGAATAAAGCGGTCACACTAAATATTGACTTTTAAGCTCGTTAGAATTTCTGTTTTCCAAGTAAAATAGAAATGAAGGGTGGCTCAAAAGACTTTTGCAAGTGGTAATTCTCTGGATGAAAATATCTTCTTGATGTCAGAGGAGAATGGTCAGACCGCTTCGAGCCGACAGTAATGCAAATGGAAATATGACAACTCTTCACAACCAAGATATGCAGAAGAGCATGTCTGAATGCACAAGATATTCAAAGTAAACAGATGGACTACAGCCACGCTGGGTGTTTCTGCTGTCAGCTAAGAACAGGAAACTGAACCTACAGTTTGCACCAAAATTAGACAAGAGATGATTGCCTAAGTCTTGATTTCAAAGTCAAGTCATTTCTGATGGGAGGATAAGAAGCATGGTGAAAGCATGGATCCATCCTGCCTTGCATCAAAAGTTCAATTTGTACCCAATGAAGTGGCCAAGGAGTGTGTAACTTTTAGTTGCAGTCAGTTTATACCATATGGGTCAATTCAGGTTTGGAAAACACTAGAAGTCAAACTGCCAAACTACTTTCAGCTGTGTGTCTGTTCTCATTATTATAGGCAACAGTGACCGAAAAACATGACTACGCTGGATTGTTAGCTGCCCACTGCTTCACTGGGTGAATGGGTTAAATGCAGAGAGCACATTTCGTTGGCTTGTACTACTCGTGACATGTGCAATGACTATAGAGTTGAATTCTATTCAAAAAAATTTTAACCTCAGCACAGTCCTGTTGCAGCAAAAAAACAAACAAACCATCATGTAAGTATCCATGTATGCATACAAGTCGTTTGGTTTTAAAGTCCTCTAATCGTTTTCTTGCTGACGTTGTTCTTCAGGAAATGCCGGGATTAAACGGCGTAGGGAAATTCTCTCCACAGGTGGATTAACGTTGTCCCAGAATCTTGTGATGCAGACCTTGAGCTGCAGGTGATCCAAAGTAGGCATGACTGTAATTAGACACAACTCTTTCCACATGAATAAAAATCAGTCCAGTAGGTTCATAGAGAGCACAGCCTGTGTGCTGCACAAGGCTGGTCAAAGAACACTACTAGTGTTTGATTAACAGTGCAGAGTTTTGCATTCTTAAATTACAGCTATTTGTAAATCATGCAAAATCCCTCTTTAAGTGTGACACAAACATGCTGTTCTATGCCCGTTACACTAAATGTAACAATACAGCACTCACTCACCAAGAGATTCACAATAGATGTTAAAATTGTTCCAAAATTATAATCTTTTCGTTGAACTAGAGAATGTGCCTGAACAATGACATGCATGCAGCGGCCATGACATTCCTCATCTGTGAGCACAGTGACCTATAGAAGACATGAGCTTTGAAGTGTTGGCCTTGTCCTGAGTAATGATAGTGTGCAGACAGGATGGGCGCGCAGGGCCAAGGCAGAGATTAGGTGGTGTTTGGTTAGTCATTTTAACTGTGGAGTCCAGTTTGTAGCCATGACGCTTGTTGTATTTACTGAGACACCCAGTTGGGTTTGCTTGATAAAGTGGAAGTAAATTGAAAGAGCAACTCAAAGCAGCATGGCTGGCTAAGGACAATAGGTGAGACGAGTGGCTACTTCAGTGCCATCAGACAGAGAAAGCAATGGGTGCACAGGAAGAAACTGCAATACCCATTTATTTAGAGGTAGCTCTGTACATAGACTCTTTCCTGTTACATCCAATATAACAAAAGCAAACATTTACAGCAACATGAGCCCAAAAGACACCTTTTCAGTTCATTTGACTTGTGGTAGGGGTGTTATAAATGTCAACACAAAATCATAACATAGTTTCAAACCTTACAGGTGGGCCCTTTTTTTATTACTAGTCCTTTATATCTAAGTTGTAGAGGAGCAATGCCAAAATGCCGTATATTCCTAAAAGTACTGACTAGA
This sequence comes from Pelvicachromis taeniatus, assembly GCA_015108175.1. Taxonomy (NCBI): domain Eukaryota; kingdom Metazoa; phylum Chordata; class Actinopteri; order Cichliformes; family Cichlidae; genus Pelvicachromis; species Pelvicachromis taeniatus. The sequence goes on from VURO01036835.1 coordinate 64,407, forward strand.
TTCCTGAACATTTAATATTGACATTATATGTCCAAGTCTGAGATCAGGAAATATTCAAATAAATAACCATTTCTGGAACGTCTTTCCCATTATTTATAGCTGTAGTCAAAAGTTTACGTACACTTGTATGAAGTATGAATGTCATGGTAATTTTGGGCTTTGTTTATTTTTTGAATTGTTCTTTTTTCCAGAGTGGAATGATTGTACAGCTAATCTATGAGTTACTTTATGAAACAAGAATTGAGGACACAAGTTTGAATTTATTTTGGCTCTGATTCACTTCAGGGTCATTGTCCTGTTGGAACATCCAGTTGTGTCCATGTTTCAACCATCGAGCTGTTGCTTTGATGTTAAGGAAAGAATTTGAAGGTTGCTCCTATTCTTCATTGTTCCTTCCACTTTGCGCATTGTACGAGTACCACTGGCAGCAACACAGCCCCAAAGCATGATGCTACCACCAATGTTACTGTACAATGACAGTTTGTACAGTCTTCTTAGGTTTGAAAGCCTCAGCTTTACTCCCCCAAACTTCTTTTAATTGTGAACAGCTCAATCTTTGTCTCGTTTGACCATAAAACTTTTCTCCAGAGGACATATGGCTTGTTCATGCGGTCAGACAGAAATTTCACTTGAAGTTGAACATTTTGGAGTGGGTCTTCTTATTGATCAGCCCCCTCTCAGCTCATGGTGTTACAAAATTCACTTCACTGTGAACACTGATGCTGCTGTTCCAACAGTTTCCAGATCATGGCAGGCTTGAGCCTTGGTGGTTCTTGGGTTGTTTCTGAACATCTTTATTCTGATTTCCTCTCATCTGAGGGTGACTGTTTGGGTCTTCTTACAGATCTTAACAAAATGGTGAAATATGCATATATCTCGTACTCAGATTTGTTTGAACTGATGATCTTTGAGGCTGCAGTTGTTTAGAAATGGCTCGAAGAGGCAGATCCAACTTATGTAAATCTACGGTTCTGCTACATGGATTTTCACTTTTACTCCCATTATTATAAGTACGGCTCAGTCCAATGAGCACTCTTAAACAAGTCCTTTAGAACAGGCTTTGCCCTTGTCAAGTTAAAAGACAAAGTTCCTGTTTTAACATATGTATGCTGTACAATCATTCCACCCTGGAAGAAGAACATTTAACAAGAAAACAATGAATAAAAAAAGAATTAAAAGCCCAAGATAACCATGACATTCATGTCCAAGATGAGTGTATGTAAACTTCTCTTTTATGGTGGGGAGAAATAAAGCACTGACTGAAAACAAATCAAATCTTGTCCTTGTTTGGTGCAAATTAGTGCACCAGACAAGAATGTCAAAGGCTATTTAGAAACTTCTGTGTTCACATTTTCTATAGATCCTAAAGTTTAAAAAAAACAAAAACAAAAAAAAACATTTTAAAACAGCGGTTGAAATATTTTACTTAAGTGCTATGTCTAAGATCAGTATTATACTGTAAAATCCGCGTGATGCAATATTGAGCTATCTTCGATACCTTTTCAAAGTTACCCCTCAGCAATTTTGTTCACTCTGCGACGTATTTCTTTAATTCTTATGCCACTCGGTCTTCACGTTGCGTCAGACGACACAGACGATGCCACACAGACCAACGGAGCTACACACTGTAAGCTGCAGTGCACACACACACTGCAAAGAGGCAACGAACAGACTGCCAGAGAAGCATAATTTGATTATTTGAATTTCGTCAGGCCACATTTGAGATTATTTTTAAAAATTATTATTATTGCATAATTACACCAGAATAATTGTGTATCATTAGAGCAGCTTGAGCTAAAATTACTTTATTTGACACCATTGACCTTTAAGAATGCCCAGGTCACCAAGTGCACATACACATGAAAGAAATTGTTTATATTTCCCCCCCATTTTTCTTTTAATCTGTGAAACAAAGCATCAGCGGATATAGGAGTCACAGCCTATACATAGCATGCCACGGTGGGGGGGGGGGTCCAAATATGGGCATCACTACTACAGCATGCTCTCATATTCAGTCTCTCTCTGTTTATCCCGAATTTGGTCTCTAAAGCACTTGTAGGCGGCATAGAGTATATCAAAGTATACAATATACATTAATATATAAATATTGCTTCACTGCTGCCTTTTCAGAAATTACAGACCTCTAACTTCCATTCATGAGTGGAAAGCTCCACCTCGTTACACGTCATTGTACACATCCTCTCGCGACTGGTAAAAACCGCACCAGCGAGCGGGTTTCATCATCTATTCGACACCAGCGCGCCTATCGTCTTTCTTCCTGTCTCCACTCACTTTAAAACAACCAGAAGACATTAAAGGTAACGATGTCTGCTTTTATTTAACACAACAGAAACGCGTTTTTTTTAATGTAAGGTGTGCTGTAGTAACATTTTTCTATCTAAAATCGAGCTTTTACATACGATAAAGTAAACTGATGCAATCCTCCTCGTGTGTTCTCGGATGTAATTGGCGCAATGTTCAACAAGAGCAGGGAGTCCCTGTTCTTAAGCAGTTTCATTATGTTTTAAAGTTAAATATTATCTTGTGTTTTATCTCCCTAACCGAGCGTGAAAGAAGTGTCCCGGTTATTCACTGTACTTTCCGCTTTAATTTGTCATTTGAGCGGGGACTCAGCTGATATGGGCTGTCTGCGGCGTAATGCTACCCGGAAAACTGAGTAGAAACAAGAAACTTAATGAAAGGCGACCATTGTGGAAAATGTGTTTAATTTGTTTCCGTCTTCTTTTCAGCACACTGTCGGACTCTGATCCGTGTTATTAGTCGTGGTTTTCATTCATTGTTTTGGTCGTGGTGGGCTAGCACGCCGTGCTACTAGCGTGCAACAGAGGCGTGGGATGACAGTAAATGGTGCCTTTACAGACTCCCATAGCGCCGAATTTCTGAGAATCCAATGCATTATTCTCAAAGAGCACGACTCTTTTTGCCAAGAAAATCTAATCAAATAATAACAACAACTTGGCTGTTATTATGTGTATGTTTAAAGTGAGCACACCCAATCAGAACCACTGCAGGAATTCGAAATCCAAACGGGAGCCCTAACGCCGTACTTAAAGAGACCACCAACGTTAAAACCACCGCCATTTCCCGCTTTCTCGCCTCATGTATGAAATGTATTAAAGCCAATTGCTATTCCTATATTGTGGAAAGCAACACTGACACCACGCGAGAGCCTCCCAGTCTCGTAAGTCAGCGGTGTTTCGGTCGATTGACAGATGGGGGATTTTATCCATATGGACAGCTCAACAACGCCCGGTGTGATCGGCACTGCTCGTAGGTAAAGATATTTTAAACTCGTGATTATATACTTTTTGTTTTTCTGTTAACCTCGTGCGCGAGTGCTAAAGGGAGAGTCGTCCTCCTTCCGGGTAATTTCACCTCAGGAAGGTGTGCCATTTGTGTTGCATCAGCCAGTTGAAAATCAAGGTTTAGCTGGAGTAACTAATGACCAACTGCAATAGTTGCATTGAAGATAAGACAGTAGAGTCAGATAAGAGTCTGTGTCGAGAGTATTCACACCTGCTTGACAGTGTTATTGTGGTTTCAAGGGGTCAGGCGCAGAGGTCGTATAGCCTTGTACCTGCATGCCACGTTACTTTCGGAGGAAAAAAATCAGGAGAACGCGGAAATCATTCCCGTGATTTTTGTTTTCAGTTTTAAAAAACAAAAACTCGCCATGTTCTAGTACAGGGGTCACCAACCTTTTTGAAAGTGAGAGCTACTTCTTGGGTACTGATTAATGTGAAGGGCTACCAGTTTGACACACACTTCTGAAATAACAAATTTCCTCAATTTAACTTTAATTATATGTTATCATTAATAACTAATGATATTCATCTATGTAAAGACACTGATTATGGCAACTATTTCAATGGAGACCAGCTAGCGCTGATCTAATATTTAATAATATATATTTTTTTAATATATTATCTCTAACAAATTGATACCAATGCAATTTTGATTAAAAATAAAATAGCAACAAAAAATAAAAATAGATGCAGCTTACTGGTAAGTTGTTATAGTGAGCTATTTTTAGAACAGGCCCGCGGGCTACTCATATGGTCCTTGCGGGCTACCTGGTCCCCACGGGCACCATGTTGGTGACCCCTGCTTTAGAGTAATCAGCTATTACTATTAAAATGAACATAATACTTCCCCACTTTAATTTGCTTTTCTCTCTTAGTTAATGGCTG
>VURO01036837.1:0-13095 GCA_015108175.1 Pelvicachromis taeniatus
CTACAATAATACATACAGTGAAAAACCCAACAATCATATGACCCCCTATGAGCAAGCACTTTGGCTACAGTGGGAAGGAAAAACTCCCTTTTAACAGGAAGAAACCTCCGGCAGAACCAGGCTCAGGGAGGGGCGGGGCCATCTGCTGCGACCGGTTGGGGTGAAAGAAGGAAGACAGGATAGAGACATGCTGTGGAAGAGAGCCAGAGATTAATAACAAGTATGGTTGAATGCAGGGAGATCTATTAACACATGGTGAAGGAGAAAGGTGACTGAAAAGGAAAAACTCAATAAATCAAGGGGGTCCCCCAGCAGTCTGAACCTATAGCAGCATAACTAAGGGAGGATTCAGGGTCACCTGATCCAACCCTAACTATATGCTTTAGCAAAAAGGAAAGTTTTAAGCCTGATCTTAAAAGACTGAAGGGGCATGGTGTTAAGTCTTAATCTGTGCCTGATTTGTTAACCACTTTGAAGGTCCGGCGACCCTTTATTATGCAGTTATCGAACATAAAAACATCCATCCATCCATTTTCTTCCGCTTATCCGGGTCCGGGTCGCGGGGGTAGCACCACCAGCAGGAGGCGCCGTAGGGGTCGGGTGCTTTGTGAGCTGGGCGGTGGCTAGGAGCGGAGGCCCTGACGGACCGATCCCCGGCTACCGAGACTAGCAATTGGTACATAAAAGCATGTCATTTAATATTCATTTTAATGTTAATCTACAATGAAAAACAAATCGATACATGAAAAAAGCACTAACACTGTCAAGTAGGGATTTCTTGTCCCCCCCACACAGTGACCACCACAGGTCCTCCGCCAAGAGAAGTTTATGGTTTCAGACTGTGATGAATTAAACACGTAGGCAGCACTATGGAAAACTACCTGGTAGTCACAGCAGAGAGCCAAAAGTGTACCAGATGAGAAGCTGTTTGAAAGCAAGGCCTACTGATAAATTCTTCTCCTGAAGTTTCAAATGTAGATCTTTTACACCGTTTGGTCATCTTGTTTGGAGCTGAACTAAACGATGAGTCCTTCGTGATGAAGACGATATGCAGGATGGATGAAAAAAATGCACCTGAATCCACAAAAAGCGCAAAAAGATGGTAATGCAAAATCACAAGATATAAATGAGTTTATCCCAAATTATTTAGTTTTCATAATCATAAGAAACCAGCATTGATTTATTACCAATTTCATATTTTAACACCATACTATGTGTCAATTCACCATGAACAGGTGGATAAAGTTTGTGTCTTTTTGCTCACTTTCCACAGCCCTTGTGTGTTCAGTAAAACATTAAAAAAAAACAACTTGTCCTCCATAAATAGTGTAAAGAACAGCAAAGCAAACTTTCAGTCCCAGTCCAAGCAACAAAGTGACCCTCTCAGCCCACCAACGGCTGACGCAGTGGGCTGCGGTGACCTCTCCGTCTCCCTCCGTGATCCAGGCCGTTCTCCCTCCCTCAGCTCAGCACCCACGTGTTGTCAGCAGCTCCTGTTACGTAAGCGCTCCTGCCAGACAAAAGCTCAGCCATCCCAGATACAAATCACTGACTGGCCCATGTTGGCAGCAGCTATAGTACTGCTCAGTAATCCACGCAGGGTCTCTCTTGTTTAGAATTTAGTTTTTTCCCTGGCTGCCAAAAGGAAACGTTTGACCATGTAACAATAGACTTTGAGGGCATAAAATAAAGATGGCTGTTAGACGTCACGTTTTGTTGTTTTAAGTCCGCTGTGACCTTAAAGGTGAATTCTGGCTTTGTAATTACCTTTGGGTGTCAAACTCAGTGGTGAAGTTTCACAGTGTGCACGAACACCACAACAAATTATCGTTTATTGATGAGCATTTGATGGATGCCATAAACTTATGGCCTCCCACACTTCCTCCTTCCCTTCAGGGGTGTTCAGTGTCATAAATATTTTTATTGCGGTCTTGATGACTTTAAGTTCCACCATAATTTAAGCCTGTGTTATCGCTTTAGTTTTATTGTACAGCACCATTAAAAAAAAGTTTTACAGTTAAGAAGTAACTGTGATCAAAACGACTGATTTATGAGTGACCTGACCTGCGAATATGCGCTCAGAGCTGATCCAGTACATCATAAAAAATAAGTGGTTTTATTATAGTGTAATACCAGAAGACTTGTAGGACACAGACTGTCATTTATACCAACTTGATCCTGGAAAAAGGGATTTTTGAAGGAGGTGCCATTCGATGATTTTAGCATTACACATCAGCAGCAGCTACGTTTTTATTGGTGTGTGAGAACATTCTGTCCACAGCCCTCTGTTTATCACCTTCCACTTTTTTATATGTAATGACTCTGAGTACTTTTTGCTGTAAATAGACATGCCTGTGCTGGTAGACTATAGGTCACATAATGGTACAGGATTATAAGAAAACAGATTTATATAGTATCTAGAAGACTGATCTGTGCTAAAGCCTTTGTAGTTGGTGAAACGTGTTGATGCTGCCGCTAAAGCCATCAGCGATTAGCCGTCAGAACCTGAGGCGCAGCCTGTACATCTACTGTGCTGCAGTGTTGTCACAAACTTCCTGTTTGTATGTTTTAATCTGCTTTAAGTGTTAAACCAGGAAAAAAAAAGAGTTTTCTAGAAGGCTGTGATGTTAATTTGAACAGCAACATGTCCCTGTCAGTGTAGTGGGGGGGGGGAAGTTGTTTTTTTTTCTTTATGTTATATCTAATTTTGTACTAATGCAATAAAATTGCCCTAATTAGTTTTGTTTTATAACAAAGGCTTGTCAGACAATGACTTAAGACCTGTGGCAGTTATTCCCAGAGTGTAGGTCGTGGCCTGTGGTGGCCCACGGATGTACTGTTGGTCAGAAACCAGTCTAATCTGCATTTCTGTACCAGTCCAAATGAGCTGTCAGTTTGTTGTGTTACACTGACGTTTATGCGATCGGTAGACCTCACTGAACTGACGAGCTGCAAGAATATTGGGAGGCCCTGTAGAGGAGACTGTCGAGCCGCTGACTTTGCAAAGAATGCTCTAGAAATACAGTGCTGCCTGAGAAAGTGTGTTTCTCGCCTGCGTGCCTTTAATAATGCTAAAGAAACTGAGGGAGGCAGGGAAAGCAAGAGAATGGTGGAGAGGTGTAAGAAGAGTAAACTCGTGACTCATCGGGCACAGTGGAAAAGAGTTCACTGAGTCAGATGAAGCAGGAACACTAGGTGGTGGATGAGCCATGAGACTGATGGGAATAGATGACTGCAGGTATTTTAAAAAAAAAATGTGTGTGTATGTGTGTGTGTATATGTAGGAGGAGAAATGAAACTATATGAAGGAGAAATTGCTTGGCAAAGATGAATGGAAACACTCTGAAGTCATAGTAAAGAGCTTACCAGCTCCGTATTTTTAATGTTGGACGCATTCTTTTTACCTCATAGTGAGCAGTCGTGCAGCCCTTCAGTTAACTGTTTGTTTGAAACTAGCTGTTGTAGCTCCCCCTTTTGGAAACACGGTCCGGACAGCAGCTGGATGGAGCTTCACAGCCAAAGTTGTGCAGCTCTCACTGATATCATACAGAGCCTACAAAAGAACAATCACCCAAAAAAAAACACAGTGAAGCATTCTGAGACCTGAGTTTTTGCTGCACAGGGTTTTATGTATGCATGCCTCAAACATTCACCCTCAGTTTTGTATCTCGTATCTAATTGATCGAGTTGGTTACAGCGCTCACTTAAACTGTCTGAATACGTGCTGCAAATCTTTACTGAAAAATCTAACAGAACAGAGGCCTGTTGGTTCGACTTGGTCCCCAAATGACATCCTTCCGACCAGGGCTACTTTGATTCATAGTCGTTGTCTGCTGTGCATCGATTTCCTTCTACGTCCTTTACATCAACGGCCCGTCGATCCTTACTCTCTCTTTATTTCAGTTCTGATGATGTGTCTGTATTGATTTCAGTGCCAAACTGAAGCTTGCTCACTGTGTGGGTCCTTCGAACTTCAAATGAGTGAAGGCACGACGTGTGTCCTCATACCAAACCTTGTATGTGACACGTCTTCACTTCTTTTACCTCTTTCTTTGTCAGACGCGCTACTAGCCCGCTCGCTAGCGCTACTTCCTCGCTCGCTAGCGCTACTTCCTCGCTCGCTAGCGCTACTTCCCCGCTCGCTAGTGCTACTAGCCCGCTAGCGCTACTAGCCCGCTAGCGCACCTGCGGCTTTTAGTCTGGTGCGGCTAATGTATCAACAAAATATGATTTTTTTTCATAATTTCAAGTTGTGCGGCTAATATTCAGGTGCGCTCTGTAGTCCGGAAAATACGGTAGTTATTTCTTTGCTAGAGTAAAAATAAAGCACCGATGTGGCATCACTGGACTTCAGCTTGTTGGTCCCATAGATGGTATAAAAGATGGACATAGCCACTGGGAAATGACCAGTTGGTTAGTGAAGTCTAGTGAGGCTTTAAGCTGTCTGTTTTTGTCACAATCTTGGTGTTTTGAAATGCCCTTGCTGACTCCTGATGACGATAATTTAAAAAATTACATTTGAAATCTTATTCAGTGTTACCACATACTAGCAATTCAGTAATTTAGTCCTTAAATGCATCAGGGAAAATGTTCACTGGGAGCATATAAACGAAATTGAGTGTTTGTTTTTTTGTGTGTGTCACTGTGTCATTATAATTTCTACAAAGTATGCACAAGTCGACCAGCCCCATCGTTTTAATTTCTGGTTCAAGAACATTTTCGCAGCAACAGTTGTGAATAATTTGGAAAGTCACCATTCTCATTTGTTGGTTAGTGAGCATTTTCTTGGTAAGAGTCATTTCCAGTTAATGTTTTCAGAAATATTCATATAGGGCGGAGAGGTGATGGTATTTCTGAGAACATCACTTTCTTGACTGCTTGTTGACTGGTCATTGAGTAGCAATCACAGTCATTATAAAGGGTGCTTGGACTAAAAGATGGTATGTTTTTATCTGTAGGTGAAGATGCTAACATGCTGCCTGCATCAACAATATTCTCTGCATTTTACAGGATATTAATAGCAGCTTGGAGCATACCCATTTACTCTTTCAGCAGGTCATATTTGCAGGTGCGATTGAAGCACTTGTTTGTCTCGATTCCAGATTTTGCAGCGATCATGAGTCATAGCTGTAATTTTTTTAACCTGTCAGCTTCTCTGAACTCAAAACAGCTAATTAAAGAGTCTTCTTAAAAGCAGCTGAAACCGCACAGTAAAGTTTCCCACATGACAAACATCACACCTCACAGAGCATTTGACTCCCGTTAGTTTCTGCCAAACAGTTAGTGAAACCTGTGTTCTCTGTGTGCCTCTGCTGCTTTCATGGGCGGGACAAGTGACTGTGAAAGGTGTCAAGTTCAAAAACAGCCAGGCCACAACAGGCTTGCATTCAAAAAGGGGTTGATTAAGGTCATTATGTCACCCTTGCACTCTTTTCATTTCTTATAAGCTGATTAATGTGGATGTTTAAACTCTGATGGGTTTTTACCTGCAGCCTTAATCTTGCCTCCCCCCCCTTTTTTTTCTTCTCTTTTTTTCAGGTGTGGCTGACAGATTAGCTGAAGGTAGAGGCCGACTCCACCTTATCCATTTCCTTTGCTGCCCTGTCGGGGAGAGCAGAGTACAACCCTTTTTTTTCCCCCTCTATCTCTCTCTCTCTCTTTTTTTTAATGCCTGGATGCAACCCGCCAACTTGTGAATTCATGATCACATGACCGTGGATATGGACGCAGTCCTGTCCGACTTTGTCCGTTCCACTGGAGCTGAACCGGGATTGGCCAGAGACCTGCTAGAGGGTGAGTTACTGAGGGTAGTAGCATTTCATTATAAATATTAACACTAGTGCGACGCTACAGTGACGAATGGCCAACATAACGTTTCCTTTCCTGTCCTCATGGATGTTGGTTCAGACTGAGCCTTAATCTAAAGCGCAGTTTATTGTTCAAATTAAGATTTAGACTTAATTATTAAGACTAAACGAGCAGCGGCGTTTTAACGATGTATTTCATGATGTATAAAATAGGTGGCAATAGACGGAGCCAGGTGTAAAGCCTGCTTTGCTTCATATTTATGCTTCTCGCACTGGTGGTTTGATGTGATACTTATTAGCTTTTTGTCTGCAAATGATTCTTTCACAGTAGTACGGTGATTAGCTTGAATCTTCTAACCTGCTCGGAGTTTCCTGTGTGGGGTTTACATGTTTCTTCTGGCCCTGTGCAGATTTCTCTGTGGGTTTTCCAACTTCCTCCTACAGTTCAAAGAGATCCTTTCTGGATTGATTGGTGGTTGCAAATTGGCCGTGGATGTGAGATAAACAAAGTGTGTGATGTTTGTAGACTAAAGAACTGTATGAATGCGGTTAAATGTGGTCTAAGGTTCCTGGAGTTGTAAGGCTAAAAAAGCACTATAAGCACCACCTGAGTTCACGCTCTCCATCTCAGCACGGCCTTGCTGCATCACCAGCGTTGCTTCCCAGCTGTGCGCCACATCATTAAAAAGCACCACTTTCTTCTAGTAGCTTCCTTTAATGTGAAAAAGCAGACGTAAAGCGAAAACCTATCAAATATGTTTGTCTTTATACTTTGATCCCTTCTATTTTTAATCTATTAACTTCATTTCTGCTTCAAGTGAACTAAAAAAAAAAAAGCTGAAGATGTAGTTATAGAAAGTTAACTGGAGATGATGTTCCAGGCAGTGGACTCGGTGAGTGCTTTTGACTTGTTACTGTTAATTATGCTATGAAAGTCTAATAGAACGAAGGTATTACTAGTGTCAGCAGGGCTCCTGTTGCCTAGCAGCAGCACAAGTTGCAGATAAGAATATGGGTTAAAATGTAATGCAGTGCAGCAACATCAGCAAGACAGCGAGCTGAGGCGTGCAACATATTCTGATATTTATCCAAGTAAAGGAATGTGTCAGTGGCCTTTGGGTATGACACAAAGCCTGCGTTGCATTGACTTGTGATAAATATTTAAAGTGATAAGGAATCAGTCATTTGCTTGCCAGAAAGATTCAGGTAGTCCTGTTGGGCTGATTAACTCCGACAGATGTTTCCGTCTCTCCCTTCCTCTTATGTTTGTAGGCAAGAACTGGGATTTCACCGCTGCCCTCAGTGACTTTGAGCAACTGCGACAGGTGCATGCTGGGAACCTGTCGTATTCGTTCACAGAAGAGCGAGCGTATCTGCCCCCTGAAAAGGAGATGGCTCGGGTAGGACGGCCAATACTCCATCGCCAAGACGAGGTGGTGCAAGGTGAGGTTCTCAGGAAGCGGGTTCGTCCAAAACACGAGTTCAGTTTGCAGTTTATTAGGTACACCAACTTAAATAAATGTTTTGAATACTGCAAACATGCAGTGGCTTCATATCAGCTGATAAAGTGACAATTACAGAAGGTGTAAACCTCACAATATGTTTGTAACCGGGTGCTTGTAATGGAGGCTTCAGGCTCGAGTGTGTGATTGTGTGCAGTTTCCCAGATGACACAGGGATGCAACTGCAAAGGTTGGAAAAGATGAAAAGAACTTTTTCATGGTTAAGCACTGATACATAATTTTGTCTTTCTTTTTTCCCGATTAGCGACAGCTGTTTAGGACTAGACTGCAGTAGTTCAAATATGAGTACAAATGGTTACAGAGCTGGGTTGACGTCACAGCTCATTGACCACAGTGTAACGCTGACAACAGCAGTAAATCAGCGAGCAGTTTTCTGATAATGAGCCCTGTTGGTTGTTCAGCTGTGATATGCAAAATTGTACATTACAGTTTGCATTGGACTTTGATACAAGTTTAGTTTGAGCTGGCTCCATTAGTTTAACTGAGTCCACCTGCTGCCAAAAATAATGTATCACTCCTGAAAGGTTGCTAATGGAGTGTTTCACTCCTTATCAAATAAACACTAGCAATTGTCCCACCACTTAATAATCCAGTCAACCCTGAGACTAACCATAATAACTATAAATCATAATGTGCAAATATGCACTTTGTGTAACACCTGTTTTTTCTCTCTCTCTCTCTCTCTCTCTCTCTCTCTCTCCAGCTACAGAGAAGCGTTTGTCGAGGGGTATTTCTCATGCCAGCTCTACCATCGTTTCTCTGGCCCGCTCTCACGTCTCGAGCACCGGCGGTAGCAGCAATGAGCCTCTTCTGGACACGCCCCTGTGCACTTTCCAACTGCCAGACCTCACCGTGTACCGGGACGACTTCAGGAGCTTCATTGAGAGGGACCTTATTGAGCAGTCCATGATGGTGGCCTTGGAGCATGCCGGTTAGTATAACTCTGTACCATACATGAGATTTTAGGCTTTACTTGGTTGCAGATGAAAGACGGTTCTTGCTCCCCGCATGCTTTTTAAGTGACAGGTGTGTTTGTTGTTCCTTTTCTAAAATACATTGCCTGCTCCTGCATTTATAAGACAACCGATGCACTGCTGCAGTTTTAAATATTTGGATTTAAAATCAAAGCGGAGGGAGATGGGTGGATTTAAAATCACGAGATGCTGTTATTAAGGACGTTTGTTGTGCCTGGTTCATGTTAAATTACCAACACGGGTAAAATGTAGGGCTGTGTGATATGACGAAATATATCGGATGACGAAATTACAACCTCTATCGTTTCATATTATACACTGTCGTTTGTTTCGTGGGTCCCAAAATACAAAGTTTACGGCAATTTAAAAAAAAAAAAAATTTTAATAGGAGCTTCACATTCATACCATAGGTGTATCTACTCAGTCACCTACACTTAAAGGTCAAAGGTCAACATTCTGAAAATCTCATGAATGTGATAACTTGAGAGCAAGGTCTTCTAGGTGTTCTAGGTCTTCTAAGATTCAATTCAATTCAATTTTATTTATATAGCGCCAAATCACAACATCAGTCACCTCAAGGCGCTTTACATTGTAAGGTAGACCCTACAATAATACATACAGTGAAAAACCCAACAATCATATGACCCCCTATGAGCAAGCACTTTGGCGACAGTGGGAAGGAAAAACTCCCTTTTAACAGGAAGAAACCTCCGGCAGAACCAGGCTCAGGGAGGGGCGGGGCCATCTGCTGCGACCGGTTGGGGTGAAAGAAGGAAGACAGGATAGAGACATGCTGTGGAAGAGAGACAGAGATTAATAACAAGTATGGTTGAATGCAGGGAGATCTATTAACACATGGTGTTAATAGATCTCCCTGATGAAGAGATGTGGCTTCTAGGAGACTGAGGGGTAACACTGGCCATCGCCAGTATTTTTTTTATTTTTTTTATTTTCTCCAATCACTGCGCCACCAGGAGCCTAGCTATGCTCGAAGTTTCTTCCTGTTAGAAGGAAGTTCTTCAGTCCCCACCTTGCCAACTGCTACTCAAAGGAGATAATCTGATCTTCTTCAACTAGTATTGTAGAAGCTTCACCCGACAATATGACGTGGGTTGTGAACTGGCACTGGTTAAGTAAAAGTGAATCAAAATTTGTGTTGAATTTCTTCTTTCGTGCTCACCTCGTGCGTGCAGGTAGGGCAGAAGAATAGACTCTGTTTTCACCATCATTATATTAAATTGTGACCTCAACAAGCAAACACATAACTGATTTTATACAGCTCTGACAGTAGCAAAAACGGAATACCTGTAAAGGCAGAGGTGTTGTAATGACTAACTCATAATTATAGGCTATGAGTTGGAGAGGAAAACCTTTGGTAGTCTTTTCACATATTAAAATCTCACGTTGACACAAATACGATTATCTGTTTGAGGGCACAGCAGTTGTTTTGGATGACGACCTCGCCATATTTGTCATGCAAACATGTGAGTTAAACATTTCTTATTTGCCTGCAGGGCGGCTGAACTGGTGGACAAAAGTGGTTTCAAACTGCCAGAGTCTGCTACCTCTGGCAACAAGTGGAGATGGAAATTGCCTGCTACATGCAGCCTCGCTCGGTAAGTATCACAGGCTTTTCAAACAAGACCCCAATACAGTGTAAGTTCACACTCCATTAGCATTCATTAAGGGAACTCCAGTGTTAGCTTAAGCACTAATTGCATTTTACGATGTTGCATTGCACTTTCGCTTTGCCTTTACAGCCCACTTAGGAGTCCTAGCACAGAAAATTAATAATGCTCCAACTGTGCAAGCATCGTTCCAGCTTTTATAGTAGGTGTGAGTATAATATTCATGGGCTTAACTTGTTCTCATTAAAAGACAGTTACACCCTTTAGCCATCGTAAGTTTGTAGTTAATTTATTTGGGACATGACAAATACCCTGAATCATCTGCACACCTTCATGATTAGATGCGGTTGTACAAAGATTCTGTTGATGCGTGTTTACAACCTGATTGTGTTTCTTTTGCAGGTATGTGGGGCTTTCACGACCGGGACCTGATGCTGCGGAAGTCGCTGTACGCGCTGATGGATCACGGGTTGGAGAGAGAGGCACTGAAGCGCCGGTGGAGGTGGCAGCAGACCCAGCAGAACAAAGAGGTCTGTCACAGAGGCGGCGCATTTATCTTGGTTATCTTTGTTATTCCCATGACTGTATTAGGGCGGTGCACGGGGAAGTTGCTCGGCAAGTTGAGGCTTTTTCACATGCCTTACACGCCAGATAATTCAGTAGCATGCAGTTCCACCAGAGCCATTAAGGAGGACGCTTTAAAGTAGAGGAGATAAAACGGCACTAGTGCACAGAACGAGATAAACAAGGTGTAGTTTGAATTCTGAATCATTAGAATTGAGTTTTTATTTAGTTTCCTCCACTAATACTACTACTACTACTACATTTTTTACTGTAAATACTTTAGCTATGGACAAGACCGTCTTGCTGCAGTTTATCGAGTTTTCATTCCAAAATTTGATTAACTTTTATTTACAATAATTAGTAAAACAACATGGGGTTGCACCAGGAAGGGCATCTGTGGTAAAACTGCCAAATCAAACATGAGGAAGCTTGTGGTACAGGAGCAGCTGAAAGTAGTAAAACGAGGTACTTCTGATAAATTGTCCGTTGGCCCTCATTTTCATTAAAAGAAAGCTTGTGTGTGTGTGTGTGTGTGTGTGTGTGTGTGTGTGTGTGTGTGTGTGTGTGTGTGTGTGTGTATTTTTGTGCACACCTTACCTTTCTGAATTCACTCTGTGCCTGGTTGTCGTATGTTTAGTTTAGTTATTTAAGTTATTCTTTGATTTTTTTTTCCAGTTAAATTATAATTAAAATACAAAGAAATCCTATTTTAAATGGAAACTTATAATAAATTTGACTTCATTTAAGTAAATCTATTTTTCCAGCCTAGCAGTAATGATTTTATATATTCCTCATAGCATTTTTGACCACTATAATTGTGATTAGGATTTATTTTTATTTATTTATTTATTTATTTATTCATTTATTTACCGTATTTTTTGCCGTATAAGACGCACTTTTTCTTCCCCCAAACTGGGGGGAAAAGTTGGAGCGTCTTATACGACAAATACACATTTCGCCTGCATTAAAACTGCTCCTAACTTTGTGTGGTGCTTGCTCGCGGTCCTCTCTTTATGCTGTATGCTGTTCATGCTGGTCATTGTGGGCACAATTTTGCCGCTTCTGTGCAGATCTCCCGGGCACTGTATCAATCCATACGTTCCGCCTCCTCCGGCCAATGTTGACTGTGTGCTGTCCGTGCTCTGCTCCGCCCCGCTCCTACTTGATTGGATGCCCGTGATTGATGGGCAGAAGAATTGACCCGCCAAAGCTCCGCCCCCCGAATCACGGGTGCCGTTTCTCAATTCTAAGTACGCGAGTCCGGACTCGCGATTTGTGCATTTTTTTTAATTTATTTTTTTAAATAAACTTTATTCACACTTTAAACATACAGTTAAGAAAAAACAAAGATCACTTAAACGATGACATTCTAGTATTACAATGAGAATGTGAAGTTTTGCCAAAAATAAAACCATATTTATAAAGAAGAAAGCATCATTGTCCTTGTTTCTAAAAGTATAATAGCCAAAGATAACATCCTTGTAGTATACAGGGATACATTTGTGCAATTGGAACACCAGCGTACTCGATGATGTCACAGGTCAGGTGAACGTGACCGGGCTGGTCTCGCGAAATGCATGACGGGTTATTTGGCTCCACCGTCCATACAAGTCACCACCGATGCATGCTCGATAAAACGGGCGTATGGTGTGTGTGAGAAAGTGTTCTACAGTATTTGGTTCCAAATCTTTTTTTTCTAGATTTTCCTCCTTTAAAATTGGGTGCGTCTTATATTTCGGAGCATCTTATAGGGCGAAAAATACGGTGTTGGTTATCGTAAATTGAAGAAAGCGGTCAGTGCTGTTCAAGCGCCCACTGGCCTGGCTGCTGGAATGGATGCAGTGGGGAGAGCGGTGAGCACTCAGTCTGCGGTTCTGGACCGGAAGATGGATTCCACCAAGGAGAAGCTCACAAGTTTGCGGAGGCTCAAAGTGCACTCCAGCGCACTACAGGTACCATCAATGAGCGCCTGTCGGGCTTGGCGTGCACTCAGATGGCGCGTTTGGAACGCAGCATGGATACCATACTGGAGAAACTCACGGCTGTCCAGCGTGAAATTGAGAGACCAGCTGACCAGTGATGGACATTAGTTTAGCTGCAAAAACAGTGCAGTTAAACGCACAAAATGGAAAATAACCTGATTGTTGATTGGGACACTGAGGAGCCAGCTGTGGTTTCACGGTCAGCTCAAACCAAAACATCCCTGATAGCAAAGCTGTTTTTGTCTTTTCGTCCCGTCTTTAAGGACACCTGAGTTGGATTGGGCATTGCTAACTTTTCCTGAACTGGGTAAACAGTGAAGGGAGGCTGTGCCTCAAGGGATACACACATACATGCAAGCATCCCATGTACACTGATACAGACACGCACACACCCCCTCCCCCTCTCCCAACGCCTCTGATCGCTTAATTCCCAGCAGTGGTAGAGGAGGCGGCTTGGACCAGCGCCGTAGAATGGCTGCAGGACCGAGCGTCTTCTCTACACCGGCTCACTTGACACACCCTTTTCCTTCCCCAGTTGCTTGTCACGTGTTTCTGATGGTGTAATATGTGAAATTATGTGCTGAGGTGTTTTTTTTTCCTGTACTCAGACTGGGTAT
>VURO01036843.1:3122-13934 GCA_015108175.1 Pelvicachromis taeniatus
GTAACATGCCCCCCAAATATTAATTAAGGTTGCAAAATGTAGAAAAAAAAATAGGTCAGTGAAATACAAAAATAATAAAAACTACACTTTAGGGGAAAAAGGAACTAAAATGATTTTGTTTGCTTACAAACTACAAAGTTGAATGTGCCATGAATGGCTTTAGTTTTAAGACAGTTAGCCTGAGGTGCATCATTTACTGAGATCCAGATATCTACATGCATTATGGATAAAAGTGTTGGGCCACACTTCTCATTTTGAATTCAGCCGTGTTCAGTCCCATTGCCTCAGGATTATATAATAAAAAAAATAAATACTCACTAGTTATGGGCAGAGATGGGCAGTAACGTGTAACACAATTACTTTTTTCAACTAACAAGTAAAGTAAGGGATTGCTATTGCAAAAAAGTAATTAGATTACTGTTACTTTCCCATAAGGACGCTGCGTTACTAAACCGTGATTTTGTTTGTGAGAGTGTCTCATGACAATGACTTACAAGCGTGGGACGTCTGTCGCAGCAACAGACGTGTGTAGATCAACAATGGATAATATGGAGTGCAGGAGAGAGTACAACCATGCAGCATTTAAAGCGTGGAAGTACTCACATTACTTTGAGTTTGATTCCGTAAAAAGTGCCAAAAAAAAAAAGAAACTTCAAATCTGAGCAAACACCGAGCATTCTGCCACGGGAAAGTGACATTCACAGAGAAACCCCCGGAAATCCCCCCACTGACATAACCACTGCGGCACCAGGCAAACCTGCTAAACAGGTGAAAATAGATTTAAGAACGACAGGACTTAGTGCTGCTCAATCTTTCATATGATTTATTTTTAGCTGTGCTTTACTTGCATCTATTTGAAAGCGTGAGTGTAAACACAAAAATGATCTTATTTTATTTTATATGCTGGAATACACAGAAAATAGGTTT
Organism: Pelvicachromis taeniatus; assembly: GCA_015108175.1. Classification (NCBI taxonomy): domain Eukaryota; kingdom Metazoa; phylum Chordata; class Actinopteri; order Cichliformes; family Cichlidae; genus Pelvicachromis; species Pelvicachromis taeniatus. The sequence continues at coordinate 4,050 of VURO01036843.1, forward strand.
AAATGTCAAACAAATGTATTCCAGTCAGAGAATGTTGCATATAATTCCATTTTAGCTTGCTGCATAAAGTTAAAAGTTTAAACTAATAAAACAAGTTTTAAAAAGAGACTTTTCCTTCCATCCATCCATCTTATTCTGCTTATCCGGGGCCAGGTGACAGGGGCAGCAGCCCAAGCAGAGAAGCCCAGACCTCCCTCTCCCCAGCCACCTCCTCCAGCTCATCCGGGGGAACACCAAGGCGTTCCCAGGCCAGCTGAGAGATATAATCTCTCCAGCGTGTCCTGGGTCTGTCCAGGGCCTCCTCCCGGTGGGACATGCCCGGAACGCCTCACCCAGGAGGCATCCTTGTCAGATGCCCAAACCACCTCAACTGGCTCCTTCCGATGTGAAGGAGTAGCGGCTCTACTCTGAGCCCCTCTCGGATGGCAGAACTTCTCACCTTGTCTCTAAGGGAGTCCAGCCACCCTTCGGAGGAAGCCCACTTCCGCCACTTGTATCCAAGATCTCGTTCTTTTGGTTACTAACCACAGCTCGTGACCATAGGTGAGGGTAGGGATGTAGATCGACCGGTAAACTGTGAGCTTCGCTTTTACACTCAGCTCTCTCTTCACCACAACACACCGGTACAGTGTCCGCATTACTGCAGCCGCAGCACCGATCCGTCTGTCGATCTTCCGCTCCTTTCTCCCTGAACAAGACCCCGAGATACTTAAACTCTTCCACTTGGGGCAAGAACTCATTCCTGACCCAGAGTGGGCACTCCACCCTTTTCCGGCTGAGGACCATGGCCTCGGATTAGGAGGTGCTGATTCTCATTCCCACCGCTTCACACTCGGCTGCAAACCGTTCCAAAGCAAGCTGGAGGCCATCACCCAATGAAGCCAACAGAACCACATCATCCGCGAAAAGCAGAGATGAGACTACTCAAGTTAAAGCCTTCCGCCACTTGGCTACGCCTAGAAATTCTGTCCGTTAAAATTACGAAGAGAGTCGGTGACAAAGGGCAGCCATGGTGGAGCCCATCACCCACCAGGAACGAGTCAGACTTATTGCCGGCTATACGGACCAAGCTCTTGCAAGGGTTGTACAAGGATTGACTGGCCCGTAGCAATGGGCCAGACACCCCATACTCCTGGAGCACCCCCCACAGGGCACCCCGAAGGACATGGTCGAATGCCTTTCTCCAAGTCCACAAAACACATGTAGACTGGTTGGGCAAACTCCCATGTACCCTCAAGTATCCTTGATAGGATAAAGAGCTGGTCCAGTGTTCCACGACCAGGACGAAAACCGCATTGTTCCTCCTGTTCAACTAACGGATGGACTCTCCTTTCCAACACCCTGGCATAGACCATCCCAGGGAGGCTGAGGAGTGTGATTCCCCTATAGTTGGAACACACCCCGGTCCCCCTACAACATCCAGAGCCTTCAGGAACTCGGGGCAGACCTCACCACTCCAGGGGCTCTGCCACCAAGGAGTTGTCTAACTGCCTCAGTGACCTCGCCCCCGAGATTGGTGGGTCATCCCCTTTGTCCCCAGACTTTGCTTCCTCCTCGGAAGATGTGCCAGTGGGATTAAGGAGGTCCTCGAAGTATTCCTTCCACCGCCCGACAATTTCCTCAGTCGAAGTCAGCAGTGCTCCACCCGCACTATACACAGTGCAGGTAGAACACCGCTTTCCCCTCCTGAGTAGCCTTGGCACGGTATATGAGTAAACTGAGTTAAAAATCAACCATCCAAAGGTATTTCTTAAAAAATTGTATATATTTAATGTTGGCCCTATTTATACCGCAAAACATGAAATCACCCACTTCCAAGTTATACCCTTTATAGGCAGTTCTATCCCATGTTCCCACAGTAATTACAGTTTTTTAGCTGGCTAGGCTCGGAGCCTCTTTTGGATCCGGTATCATTCCTCAATAAAGATCTGCTTTTCTTGCTTAGGCCCATCAATGGGCACTGATGTGGGATCTCACATCCCAGCTGTGGGTTAATGTTTATCTGGGAAAATCTGTGACAGGTTCAACATTAATATACGCTTAAAATACGTTTATTAATTGTTTGTTTGTGCCACACAGGTCTGCTGTTGAGACTGAAACATGACATGCATTAAAAACATTACTACACTTGTGCCACATGATGGCAGCAAAAACTCACTAAGTGCATAGTGAGCAACAAGTGCCTGCTGAGCAAAGCTCATAGATAAAAACTCATTAACAGTGTATACATGCCTGAATCAACATTTCTTTGACAACATTTTGATATGAAACAGTAGAGTTAAACATAGGTATTACTAACAACACGATTACAGGTTGTCGTGTTTAGTTTATACAACAAGTGAAACTATTTCTTAATAAAGAATTTATAAAGTTTAACAGGAATTAAACTTTAGAATTCTGCTCCTTTTTATAAATCTATACAAAAAACTATTTCCAGTGGCTACACCAGGTGGTTGTGTGTATAAATGACTTGCATGTTTCTTTTGTTATTTTCTCACTATACGCTGTAACTTCACAGTAGTTGCCCAGCATAGCCACAGCAGCGTTGCCAGCTTCTCCTTATACTGCCTCCTCCTGGTCCTGGCGCAGTACTGCAATAGAGAGAGAATTATAAAGTACTCCCCAGCTTCATCTGGTATTGCCCTCTATCCTAAACCTTCCAGGTCCAACTCCCATCATGCTGCTGAGCCACAGCCGCAGGTGATTTTCACATTTTACTTTTAATTAAAATCATCAACGTTTTAAAATTACTTTTCGAACTCTTGTCAAACGTCCTTGCTCTACTGGATGTCCTGAATGCGATGGGTTTCCTTACTGCTCTGAAGATCTGCCTCAGAGACAGGAAACCAAATCACTAAACCGATTACAGTGTACCATGATTTTAAAGGACAGGATGATGCCTCTAAAAAATAATTATTTTAGTAAAGTCAGAATGCATGCACTGTAGATGCAAGGATAAGTGGCATGTAATATCTGCAGTATGCACAGTATTCCATTGTTTTTTTAGGTGCACTGCAAACCCTAGTGCCAACATTTCTGTGGTTTGAGATTTAGATGAAAAAAAAAAAAAAAGAAGGTCTCCTTAGGTTTTGAAGATGTCTTGATTTTCAGGACTTTCCAGCACATAAATGAAAATGTAGTAGCACAAAGAAACACTCAGAGAGAGAGAGAGAAATCAGATTTTACGCAGCACTGCAGGGCATGTGTTGACAACTCCTTCAGTTATCTCAAGAACATCAGTAGTCATGGTTATGTTGCCTTTAAGGCTCAGGCTAGTACTTGTAACACTAGCACCATGACAGGCCAACATAGTTTTCTCACCTCCACCTCATTTTGATTGACAGAAGAGGAGTTATCTTCTCCTGTCAGTCCGATGGGCTGAAAATTATTTCTTCAGTTTTCAACATGTTGCGCTCAGAGCTGCAGGGTGGGGGTGGGGGTGGTGGGCTCTCAATTCCACCCTTTTATTTTTGTTTTTAACACCTTGCTTGAGACAAAGGCTGTTATACCTCTGACCGGCTCAAATGGAGGTCGGACAATGAGGCTTTGTGGCTTTAGATGGCTGCCGCATTTCAATAAAATGCTTTGATATGAGGGATAATGTCTGTGAAAGAAAAGAAGAAAGGAAAGAGATGAAAGAGTCACGTTTAATGTCTCCACCAGTTTGGGGCTGTCTGATGCAGCCCTGCACTTTCTTGTGTTCAGGTTCAGTTTAGTCTTGCTCACAAATGAAGCCGTTACCACAGATTGCAGATGTCACGAATGCAGCCAGTTAGAGCATTAAACGTAATAATTATACCGAGAAGGATGAAAGGCATGTGGGCAGGTCCATTATATTATTTTTTTCAGTGTATAATTAATGAGTTCTTTAAATGCTTTTATTTAAAAGGTCAATGGGAAGACAAAGGGAAGAAAATGTAAAGAGGAAAAACTCTTTATTGGGATTTACTTCCATTTTTAAAGTGCACAAAATATAGAAATGTGAAAGCTCTGGACAGGACTTTAAAGGAGACGTCATTACATGTGTCATTAAATGTCCACTCTTAGTGCTTCCATAGGAATAAAGAGGGTGAGTAGCAGCTGGATCTTGTTAATCAAATGCACTTGATTAACTGATTATCATAATTTTGTTTTCATTTTTATTTTTATATATGTGTCATATAAGAATGCCAAAGCTGACGAAAAGGAAAAAAGGAGAAAAAATAGTTGAATACATTAGCATAAAAGATGAATGCAGAAATAAAGTGGAACGGGTCACCAACTGCTGCATCTGTAACAAAACTCTAAAGACAAACAGCACTTGAAAGGGGGAAAAAATGGATACACAAACATGTGTGTGTAAGTGATGGTGAGACAAACAATGAGGGTGGGAAGCTGCAATAACGGCCCCTGGGGCCTGAAGGCTGACAGAGCAAAGTCCAGGAGGCCCAGGCAGTACATGGCCCCCCAAAAGGGCTGAAGACCCGAGGACACATATCCTGATCTACTACGGTTTACCATTGCACGCCTACAGCCCCAAAGGACCAGAAGCAACAGGCAGCCGACTCTGCCAGAGGCTGGCCATCGCAGCTCGAGGGCAGGGCACCAACTACGATGGTAATAACAGTGTGCTGGTGGGTCCAGCACTTTGGGCCAGACTTAAATGTATTGCATTAGATGAAGGGCTAAAAAAAATGTTCAACAATGAATGGTCCCAAATAGAAATCTGTGATTCGATTCAGACTATTTTTAAATGTCCTGATCAAGATAAACTGTATTTCCAAAACCTTTAATCTGTTTTCTCATCTTCCCTCATTTGCCTTCCTGATTATCCACTGCCTTGGTATCATAATATGCTGGACATGGTAAATATTGATATAGTAGCATACAGACATGATCATTTAGCTTCATTTAAAGTCCAACAACAACAACGAGAACATCAACGCTGCTAGTATGGCTGCAGAGCCATTGAACAGTAACAGCTCAATTTCTTAATATGTATTAGAAGTTTTTTTTATATTTAATAATTTTTATTCACATTTTGTTACATTTCTTAGTTTTTCAGAAATGCACAAACTTCTGAGAAGTAGATAGACTGCAGCCTTATGAACGTAACACTTACAAGCGTGTAGCCACAGGCTCATTCTTCAAGCTGATTGCTGTCAAGTTTAATTGCAGTTTATGCAAATTCCCCCCACTCCCAAAAAAAACTCCTGACAAGACTAAGTCAGCGCTACATTTTCACGCCTCTACATTTTCACTCGCTTCTCACTATGTCACAACGTTTATATGTGCTTTTCGTTGTGCTTGCACATCACTTCAGGTCATCTACTGTGACCTAAGACACTCATGATGTTGTATGGTACAGGGGGAGAAAAAAAACAGGCATGGTCAGCTGTGCTTAAACGATGCCTTTCGGATCCATTTAGAAATGGCAAAAATGCACGCAAACACATTTCCACAGGATTTCAAATCAGCTCAATCGCTAACAAAGGGAAAACACAGTGTGCACAACAGAGAGATGAGACTTCCCCCAGTGAGACGAAACCTGAGCAGGGTCGATCGGTTCTGAAATCTACCACACTGGCATCCACCAGAGCCAAAACCTCACTGTGGAAGTTTGGAAAGCAGAGTGGAGTGACAGCATTTCCTGCATCCATTTAGAATACCGCAATATGGAAAACATTTTAAACCTCTTAAAGAAGAAAAGTTAAGTCCTACAGTGGTTGTGCAGTGATTGTTTTTGTGTGTGTGTGTGTATGTTGGGGGGGGGGGAATGGTATTTTGGATAAATACATGTTTTGTAAGTGGAATCTTTCATCTGTGAACAATAACAAATTGAAAACAGGACTGCTTTTGAGATTTGATGGTGTGGTCTCGAGGCAGAATTGCTCTTTGTAAAATGAATGCTCTGAAATTTCTATAAAAGTAGTCAAACGTCCTCTGTCTCTCCGGAAATGCATAACCAGGCATGATATTTACACTAACCGCTATTGAACCACTATTTAACCACCCTATGTTGTGTGCTTTTTTATTGTTTTCAAAGTACATGCCTTTCAAAAAGATGTAGGAAAGAAGCAAGCTAGCCCTGAACTATTTACTATTTAATGTCTGACAGATTCATACACCGTGTAAGAATAAGATATCATATGCACTCAGCTTTTATGAACTCTAATAGTGTCATTGATTTGTTTCACCCCCCATTCTCTCCAAGTCTAGGCTGGGTTGAGCACATCTTATTTCCTAGTGTTCCCCGTGTGGCTGAAGAGTGGGTTCAGGGTCACTTACCTGTTACCCATCGAGCTGCCTACCCATAAGACAACATAAAACATCTCCAAGTATCCTGACCGAGCAAGTAAGCAGTCACATATACTGTGTGCAACTCTCGTGAATTAACCAAGGGTGAAAAAGCTCTCCTCTCCACTAATGGCTCCAGTCCCTGTAGCCCGAATCGTCTGTCCGCTTGCCTCAACTCAATAAACCTTTTGAATTTTGAACATGTCCTTATTGGGTCCTGCTTTAGAGTCCACTTAGCTTTATTGCACTTTTGGCATTTGACAAATAGGTCTATAATTGGGTTGTGCATAGCTTGTAAAATTGAAAAATCCAATGTTGGTTGGTTGTTGGTTGTCCACAGTACATTTTATTAATAAAAATAGCCTACGAAAGACACTTAAACATGAAGAAAGCGGGGGCATGACATACAGTTGGCTACCAGGCCTCTTGCCAGGTGAACAGGTGTCAATGATGGCAGTTTTTTCCTGCATGTATTTTTAAACGTCTTTCCTTATTGCGTTTGAATTACTTTTTATTAACATTTACTACTACTTGTACAGCCAGGAGGAGTTCCAGGGTCTCAGGTGCTCATCGAGGGGATGCAGCTGTAACAACACCAAAACTAGCCTCCCTGCCAGCAGCAGATTTTGTGGTACGTAGAGTAACATAACGTAAGTAAGTAACATCTTAATTTTTTTTGCGAGATCTCGCTAAAGATCTCGCAAAAGTTCAAAAGCGCTGCATCCTTCGCAAAAGTTTTGCGGGATCTCGCAATAGTTCATCTTAATTTTTTTTTTCTCCCATGTCCCTTGCGGGGCTCCGTATGAACTCATTTCAGAGACACAGGTGAACTAGTAAAGGCCAAAAACCTGTTTGGGCGATCTAAGGGGTTAAACCCGAGTTGGAGAATCTCTTGGCTGTTGTTCAAAAGGCGAGCAGCTTCAGGCCAAACTGGTCGCGGCTCACAGCAGCTGAAAGAGAAGGCTGTCTCCACCCCCCCATATAATTACACTATGGCTGACAGACACTGTGCTTAAAGTTAAGGTAACAAAACAAAGACGAACTGGAAAATAAACAGCACCTCAGTCATTCATTGAGAGGGTGAGCTAGAGATGAGTACACTGCAGAGTTTTGTATAGACAATAGCTTTACTGCGAGGTGGAATTGGTTTACAGTGAAAACAAAGACGTTTCATTGTAACCCCTAAAAGTGACAGCTGTTACGCATTTCCAGTTATTAATGATGTAACACAGAGCTCCAACACAACTGTTGTTATTGTTTTATTTCTAATTACACAAATGAGTCATGTTCCCTTCAGTTTGTAATTTGCTGACGGAGGGGTCACGCATTGAATTTAAGTGACTCTGTACTTACAGAGTATCAGGAGGAAGCTGATACAGTATGTGAAAGCAACTTTAACTCCATTGCATTTAGTTTAAATTGTACTTAATAGCAAAAAAAAATAAGAGGAAACAATAATTCCCTAATAGTCCGAGAGACAGTCTAATTAAGTGAATTAAAAAGGTATAAAAAGCAGCCCAACAGTCCATCATGGAAGTGCAATACGGGCAGAGTAAACTTGATCTGTATATTATTCACTCTGTAATATAAACCTTGAGCATTTTGGCTGGTGATCAGAAACAATTAAAAAAGAAAGCAGTGGTGCATATGGATGCACCACTGCATTAGTTTTATTAGACCTGCAGACCTGGCTGCAGGTCTAATAAAACTAATGGAGCTTGAATTCCAGTAACACCTGTGCTCTAACTAAACTGATGTTTTTCATTAGACTTTGTTCAATCATCCATCCATTTTCCTAACCAGCAAGCTAATTTAAGATTGCACGGGTGAGGCTGGAGCCTATTCAGCTGTAATAGGGTGGAGGGAGGGTCCACCCACTATCACCAATTAACATGCATGTTGTTGAACTGTGGGAGGAAGCCTGAGCACCCCAGTTAGCCCAAAATAATTCAGACAATTTGAACCACTTAATACTACTACTAATACTGCTGCATCTATCACTACGGCCGTCTTCTTCTGTTTGTCCACCCCCACTATGTCCGGTTGGTTAGTCACCACCATATTGTCCAGAGGTCTGTATGACATCTGGACTTCCAGGCCATACTCGGCATATTCCGGCCGCTGCTGTTAAGTGCTGGATTGTCTCAGGGGCATCTTTACACAGCCTGCACATGGGGTTTTGCCTGGGGTGGTAGATCCCAGCCTCTATGGATCTTGTACTTAGGGTTTGTTCCTGTGCTGCCATGATTAGTGCCTCTGTGCTGTCTTTCAGTCCAGCTTTGTCCAGTCACTGGTAGGATTTGTGGATGTAAGCCACCTCCTCTATCTGCCTGGGGTACATACTGTGCAGGGGCTTATCCTTCCATGATGGTTCCTCCTATTTCTCAGGTTTCTGCTGCCTGGGGTATTCACTGAGCACATGGTCGGTTGGGGCCATCTTCCTGATGTACTCATGGATGTTCAGTATCTCATCCTGGGCTGTGGTGCTGATACTCACCAGTCCCCGGCCTCCTTCCTTTCGCTTAGCAGCCTCAGGGTGCTGGACTTGGGGTGAAACCCTCCATGCATGGTCAGTAGCTTCCTGGTCTTGATGTCAGTGGCTTCTATCTCCTCCTTTGGCGAGCTTATCACCCCAGCAGGGTACCTGATCACGGGTTTATAGCCCGGACCTTGTTCATACATACATACATACATACATACATACATACATACATACATACATACATACATACATACATACATACATACATACATACATACATACATACATACATATCCTCTACTATATATGTGTGCGCATGTTTTATGCATATGTATTCCTTTGAAAATTTCCTTCTAAAAATCCATAGTAACATCATATGGAACAAGACCACACAGACACATTTGTTTCACAGCAATGTCATTTTGATGTTTATAGCAGATGCTTCTTTTTATGGGTGAAGTAAATAACAATGAGAAGAATGAGTAACTGACCCGAGTTTAAGATCAGTTTGTACACATTTCACTCAAACAAAATAACATGTTTATATTTGCATCTTTTCATATTAAATTAGCTGGATAGCCATAAAGGTGCTTTGAACTGCCGAGTGGTAGAGGCGTCTTTCAGCAGCCCTGACCTTGATGTCAGCGGATGTTTACCTGAAGCGGAGATGTGTCTGAATCTGAGCACTTTCCAGTTGCCGCACCAACAACGCTGGATTATACGTGGCAAACAAAGCCGAGAAATCTGACAGAACAGCTGTTTATTTCCTGGTGTAAAGCTAGTGAGAGGCTGGGGCCTGCGCGTCATCATTCTTGTGGCTGTGAGGGTGAGAGTAATAAAGTCGGACGTTAAAGCAGCTACAAAACAGCAAGGGGATGTCTGAGCTGTCTGCGGTTTCACACACAAGAGGGATCTCTAACAGCTGAGGTATTGATCCAAGGGCCCACTCAATAGGATAGTGACAAAACACTGTCAAGATGATGACGATGACACGATGGAGAGTAAAGATTATGGATTCTGAGGTTTGAGGGTTTTGCTTTTTTTATAGTGAGTAAGATTTTTGTACTTGGACCATTTGGAGCCTTTGCTTATAAAGGAATACCGACATACTTATGTAGATTTAACAA
>VURO01036847.1:2999-47040 GCA_015108175.1 Pelvicachromis taeniatus
TACATTTTTGTTTGTTTTTTTTTTTTTTTTTTTTTTTGGGGGGGGGGGGGTGGGGGGGGGGGGGGGGGGGGGGGGGGCGGCGGCGGGGGGGGGGGGGGGGGGGGGGGGGGGGGAGGAGATCACCCTCATATTACATCATTGGTAGTCATGTGTTCAGTGTTATTTATGTCACCCGTCAGTTGTTTTAATGTTGTGGCTTATTGGTGTATGCAGCGTAGAAAGACCAAACTGTTACTGACTAAAGAGGACAAAAATTCAGTCGAGAGCTTGACAAGACCCGGGGAACTTTAGGGAAATAATTTCCACACTTCGGCAGTTGTAGCTGTACCTAGACAACTAGATTGATTTATTAAATGAAATCTAGATTATATTAGTTTAAGTCTTGAAAATACTTAATCATCTGTGAAATTAAGTGCTGTAGTCATAGCCAGACTAAAACCCAAATCTTATTAATGTGATTCTGGTCATTGGCTTTAATTAGTTACTAGAACACCTTAACACATTGGAAAAATGAGTTTCATAAGTATAGGCGACTTCCTTCAAAAAGCTTATGCCCATTAAATTGCTGAATAAAGTTTTCTTTAGCTAACCCATTCTTTAATTTTCTCTCCTGAGCTTGAACTGTGTTTAACTTGCAGACTAAAAGAAGAAAGAAGTATCTGGAATATTTATACTTAATATGCACATAAAATTATATCTTTCATTAATAGTATCCCTTTGAACTATTTGCATACTGTCAGTAATCAAAGTCATCAAAGTCAAATTTACTGAGGCTCAGTGAATATGTGTGTAATGCATTTAATCCCTGAGGGGCTAATAGAGTTGTGACCTACTGACTCCAGTTGTTTTTAGAAATTAATGGCAGTTATGGAAAGCGGGTTCAAAAGATCTCCTGTTATATATCAATAATGGTACCCGGCTGAGTTCATTTCACGCATCTTGGAGATAAATTGATTAACATTTTGTTATATTCTTTAAGGTTTACAATATTGTAAATCCTTCTCACACATAGCCAACATTAGTACTCCACGCTGATCGTTGACCAATGATTGTAGTAGTTTATGTGCCAGTTTATGCCATTACTAATATGCTACTTTTTTTTAAAAAAATTTGAATTTATAATCCTAGAGATTGGAAGGGTGCCAGAAAACAAGATAACACAACAGCAAATTACACACACAAAAAAGAAAAATTACCACTATCATCACTGGCTCCTTCCATGGTTGCTAGGCAACCAAACTCTCCTATCCAATTGTTCTGTGTTTCAGGGTGTCCAGCTGGTCCGGTTATTCCCTTATCACAGGTACAGTGAAAGGCCCCAATGCATTGTGGGATTCAGTGCACCAGAGACTGAATCAAGCAGTGGTTTCTGCAGTTGTTTGATCATCAGTCACAGTAAATAACTCAAATGTTCTCTTGTAGCAGCGCAGTGTAGTTGTGTGGGTGTTATTGTGCACGCACAGCAATCCAGTCATGCATGAATTAAATTAAGGTATTTGGAAGTGTGTTTTTTTTTTTCTTTTGCCAGGCAAGAGGTCTAATTGATAATAAATAACCCCCATGCTCAGATTTCCAGGTCAGCCTCCCACTGTACGTTTGTGAAGCGTCCCACTGGATGTTTGCTGAAACAAAAACTGCGTTAACTAAGGGTTTAAACATTGTATCATTTATATTGTTTTACTCTTTGAAATTGACCTTTTAATTTAAAATGGAATTTAATTTCAGTCATAGTTTGGGAGCATGTTTTTAATTGGCTGGATATTTAGATTTCTTTAGATTATCCTTCCCATTTTCGTAAACACTGTATCTGTTTAATTACTTGGCACAAATATTCCCTTGGAATGGAGATGAATTCATGGTTAAAGGTCAGAGATTAAGGTCACTGTGACCTCATGTTTGGCCATTGTTGTGAATGCAATTAATTCAGGAAATCGTTAGCTTGGATTCAAGTGTGATCGGTATAGAATTTGTTGGTTAAAGGTAAAAGTCACCCATTATAAAATGTCTTTGGCAATAATTCCAAAATATGACTCATATTTGTGATATGATCAATATATCTTCTGTAATTAAATGATGAAGTTATTTTTTTATTTAAAAGAGGTCAGCTCTATACAAACCTGGCTGTAAACTGTTGCTTTACTGTTTTTGCAGAGTTATACAGCTGCAAGGCAACAGTTTTAGTTTACTACTGTTTTTCCTCCAAATGATAGGCATTATTGCAATAAACTGGTGACTTGCTGGTGGTGTAACCTGCTTTTTCGCCTTTCTGACAACTAGGATAGGCTCTAGTGCCCCCTTCTCACGACACTGAATTGGATGAGTGAAAAAAGATCGATGGATGGATGCATGATGGATATTATCCTAAGCCCCTGCCGTGGTCTTCTGTGGATCAGAATGCCTTCTGTCTCATTTAGTAACTGTTGAAAATTCAATTACTTGATACAGGCAACATTCCTTTTAGCTGTTTTGCATAACTTATAATGCCTTGTTGAGTTTTCTAGTCTTGCTCTTGACTTGTGCCCTCCACTGACATCATTACTCAAGCTACTGTTCACTAGTAATTAGAAACCACTTATTTTCTCCATCATTTCCTGCCTAAGGAGGTTCATGAATTAAATTTGATGTGCAAAGATGTGCAGTTTATTCTTTATGTTCCCATTTTGCACAGCTTATGGGGATTTAGAATGCATATTTGCCACAAGGTAAAATGTGTTATTTGGATGCTAATTGACTAAAAATCTTTAATGTAGGTTGTCGTAGTCATACTTGTTTTGAACTGATATCTCCAAACATATTGCACACAGCCCAACCGCAGCAGTCCAGCAGTGTCTTTTGTTTTTTTTTTTGTTATTGTTCCAATTTTGAAGTGTTCTCCTGAACATAAGAGAATAAATCATGCCTTATTTTAAAGGCTGGCATTGACATTTCTATGAGTAAATCTGCTTGACATAAAAATTACTTCAAGAGCCATGCTGACATTTTTTGATGGCTTATACAAAAGCATCAGAAAATGTCACTGACAGTCTATAATATACCTTGACTATATACCTCATTGACTGACAGTCAATAAGGTCTGATGAACTGGTTGAATGTAAAAGCAGATTGAGAGACTATAAAAGTGTGATAGAAGACAGATTTGCTGAACATATGCAGAAACTGAATGTCGGACTGTAAGTTTAAAGTTTCCTCGCATCTGCCCGTCATCTCAATCTGAAGCACATTGCAAGAAGGCTCATGTGTTAGTTGAAATGTAAACATTGCCATTTGAGCTGTGAGTGGAGAAATCCATTCCAAATGATACAAGGTGCTTTGGTGAGCAATGTGTGGCATCTGAAAAATGTATTTTTAGTTCTGCAATGTTGTCAAGGTTTACATTGGCTGGCTGGCTGCCATTTTCTGGATAGCATAAAATCTGTCACAGGCAAGGCAAGTTTCCACTGAGGAGAAACAGATTGCTCGTGATGTCAGTGCACCAGGATAGGGGATATAGCCGGAGCTTTGCCCTGAAAGTGGAAACCGTGCGTGGCCAAGTGCACAATAGGAGGAAGATTGAGAGGCTATAAATAAACACAGTAATGAGAGCGTGGTGTCAGTGTCATCATCATGCCCTGTAGCCTGTAGCCTGTATCCACACCCTCGCTCCCTTGACCTTTTGACTGTCACGTTTCAGTTCTTGCCTACCTAAATAAAATAAAGAGATGTAAAGATATAAACGCCACTATCTGCCTCCACTGTCAAATATTAGCTGCTGATGCTTTGCAGGCTGTAGCAATTTAAAAATGAACAAATTAAATACATTCAGATTAATAAGTTTTATTAAAACCATATTTTTTCAGTTGAATAAACTTTCATTCTTTTTTTTAATGCCAAATTTGTTTTTAGTTATTTTGACAAGCCATTTGATTGGGGAACTTAGTTATACAGTTAGGCATGCAGGCTACTGTATACCTAACTAGTTAACAAATTTGTTGTCGGTAGCAGGTGATTCCTTGTAATGCTGGTGATGCCCACACCCTTTCCATCAGTGTTTTTGTTTTATTTGTGGGGTTTTTAAAACCACGGTTAAAAAAAATATATATATAAAGGCTGTCATTTTCACAAATTCGAACACTTAAAACAAACACATGCTGTACCATCAACAAATTGAAAGCTCTGATCTGTCTGTTTCTTAAAATAACATCAGACATTCGATTTTAGAATCCTCCCTCAAGGTCTCGGAGTGCATTAGAGCACTGTGGGTCACAGAGGGGTGCAGCTGCTCCCTGCTGCACAAGGAGCATAAACTGCAGGATTTTCTCCAGCTGCCATAAATCCCATGTTTAGAAAGTCTTGGTGACTTTTTTGAGAGTAATATTTAAAACTCTGGCTGAAATGAATCTGATAATTCCAGTTTACAGTGTGCCCATAGTTGTTTTAACTTAGTTTTGCTACATGTTCAAGCATATTGGCCACAGTATATTAGTAAGTTCTGCCACAAAATAAAACCAAAGCATAATAAAAGATTAAATGCATAAAATGGGTTTCGAGTCATTATCTTTAAAATGAAAGTCGGGTTGAGGTTTAAGAAAGGATTACTATGCAATCAAAATTCTCCTTTGGAACCAGTCTTAAGCTGGAAGACCATAAAAAGTGAATGATATTCAGCGACTGCAGGCTGAGTAACCACTGGCCCAGCAAAGTGGGTGTAACCCGAGATGGATTTCTCTCAACTTCCAGGTGACAACGCAGCATACTGTTGATTGATGTACGACCCGATAATAAATACATTTAAGTGTTACCTAGGCAACAGGAGCCTGGAATTTCTGCAAGTGATCGACCATCAGTTCGAGCATTGCTTCCACTTTGGACGCAGCTTTAAGACAATATTCACAAGGTGTGTTCAGATGGCAACTGTAGAAAACAAAAATACTCACTTCAAATATAAGTTTTCACTGTGTGGGGAACAACTAAACAACAATTTATCACTACACAGCAGAATTACTGTCTCTGCTGTAGATGTGCTGTTGTTGTAACTAATATATAAGACATAAAAATTTGTAAATTACATAATAATGTCTATAAAACTGGCACAACATAAGGAATTGTCATTTATTTACAAGTTATTTATTTCAGTAGTATAGGACATAAGATAGTATTTGTGGTTTGTTTTTATGTATTTCATGATTTGTATTTCAGTAGTATAAAATTTCCACAATAGCAGCAACAGGTACCTGATGTGTTAAGTAGAGAAGGGAGTGTTGTGTGCACTAGTTATGGTATTCTAAATGGAGAAATTGGACAGTGCTGTGTGTGTACACTGAGGAATGGTAATGCAGCTGTACTTGTGCACTCATCACTTAGGCTATTAAAAAGGTGCAATTAGCAGTGCTCTTTGTTTATTCCACTCAGTGCCTTTGTAATCAAGGGTGTGATGAACACTGTAGCGTCTCGGACCTATTATTGCGTAACCTTTTTTTTTTAATACTGTGCACACATTTTCATTTGCTGCACTGCAACCACTAGAATGATATAACGATATAACATCAAACTAATTTCTGTTGTATTTAGTTTATTTTACAGTACTTTTGTGTTCACTCAACATACAAATGTGATCCAACTATTTATTTTTATTATTCTTTTTACATTTTTATCATATTTCCTTAGCAAAGCATAATATTCCTATTGTCGTTTAGTGAATGAAGAGTGAGGGATGTGCGCGACATCACCGTTTATGGCTTATTCTAGGAATTTGATAGCACTACACACTGATCAGTGTGAGATTAACGAGATTTGACAAAGCTCACAGCCTAAAAAAGCACAAACTCATGAAAAAACGCTCGCCACGTCCCCAGAGGGCACTTTGATTCCCTTCTATCCTCCTGCCAGCTCACTTCATGCCTCGCTCCGCTCTCATTGATGTGAAAACCGCTCTACAGATACGGGAATATCAATGTCTCTCCATGTGTGCTTGCTTGCTTGTGCTACGCACCTGCTCATTGTGTGTGTGTGTGTGTGTGCATGTGTGTATTATTTTATTTTAGCGCTTTATCCTTTTACATCCGTTGAACCTTCTGTCTGAACTACATCTGAGCAGTGGTGTAGCCGGGACACATCACATAGATGAAAAGAACAGAGGCTTTTTTTTTTTTTTTCATGTACACAGCACATTTAAATTGTATGAGCTTGTTATTGTGCTTTGACTTAGCTTTGCGAGGGTAATTGAAAATAGAGCTGAATACATGGTTTGTTTACATGTGTGAGACCAATGAAACAATAGGAGAAAAGACAGCCTCTTGTGTGTGAATTCTGTGTTTGGATATACTTTTCTAATTAAGGAACTGGTGTTGTTTTTATATGCATTCATCTTAAAATTCCTAGAAATTCACACCCCAGATATCTGTTGCAATTCCCCTCCCCCAAGTCTCCCCTGTCATAAGACTTTTTACATTTTTTTAAATAACGTGACAAGCACAATCTTGCTTAATGAAGATGTCTAAGAAAATCATGCTTCTCACCAAGACAGATCAAGCCCCCAGAGAAAGATGTGGGTGAGTGTGTGGGACTGCTGCATCAGTCTCATCTTGCATGGCCTCGTTTTCACTCTGGAGCATCAGAGATTTACCATAAACCAGAGTAGAACCAGAAAGAGTCTGAAATCACTTTATGGTCCTGAGTGGCCCTAGCTCATGAGAGACCAAAGCCTGTGTATCCATGACAACGCAAAGATGGGATCCACTCTTAGCCATTGACTCCTCTCAGTCAGGGCTGAGTGCTGAGGGAGGAAGTAGAGATAAGGAAAGATTCAATTCAATTTGCCCTGAACGGCTGCTTGCCCCTCATGTAAATAGAATACCGGTAAGCAGGTTACACTCTGAGCTACACAGGAGTGAACCACTGAAAAGTAGAAATGAGGGCGAGAATTATGTTGCCATGGCTGAGTTGTCTTTTGGTCCCCAGAGATGTGGAAACACTTTTCTTTTTTCCATCTTTCACTTTAATTTTATTATTTCAACCACTTGAAGAATCTCCTGGAAGAAAGAAAAGGCACGTCCGTCTCATTGAAGTCTCATTTATTTGACAAAGGAAAATTGGCTCTTGAAAGAAAGGTTTTTGTCAATCCCTCCCCAGCTTTGTTTGAGTCCTTTATTGATTTGAAATCTCTGGGACTGTAGTGTTCAGTGCTACAGCCTACTGTAAATATGGATACTGCAAAAAGACCTCGCGCAGACCTGCATGGGCCGCAAGGCTTAATGGATCCCACACATGCCGTACAAGTCTCCCTAAACACCTGTGTAACTGGAGACTGGAGGCTCAGTTTATAGCAAGGAGGAGGAAGCAGGTTTGTTGTTAGGTTCCTATCCTAGTCATGATGACCCAACTCTTTTTAAATCAATAGCCATTTCCATCTGTGTCTTGTTAGTCAGACAGAAAGAATCCCAGATGTATACTCCTCGTCTGCTGCTGTACACTTTCTAAATAAAGGTGGTGCACTTTCTGTCACAGTCAGCAATATACTGCTTGTTACATGTGCACAATTTTTATATTACCGTCATGTTAAGTAATTGAAATGCTTTATTCCAATTTATCAGAACAAACTGATCTGAAATTTAACCCTTGGGAAAAAAAGTTTTTGGAATAGGCCTAACTATAACAGTGTGTCACAAGCCATTGTTTTCCATGCAATGGTGAAAAGGTTCCTTTTGACCTCTGTTTTTAGTTTGGCCAGCTTACCCACAGCATGAATACAATCTCCTCCATACACCCCTACTCTTGCTGCTTTTGATCTTCGGATCAAGATGCATCCCCTGGGCTTGGTGTGTCAGACAATTCCTATTTTCTGTTAGCCAAGCTGACTTTGGGTACACAGACAGCTTTCACTGGGCTCAGTAGAGTTGCTAGATGAATAAATGCAACTTTTCCACAAATATTTACTGTCTCCACACTGTGAAAGAAATGATAGTAGAAACATTTCAAAGTCTCTGAGGCCATTATTAGGAGAAAAATGTTTTCTTCAGCATTATTGCCACTGATGTTTGTAGCTCAATTGTGAATTTTATTAGTTAATTAGTTATTAGTTTTTCTTACATTTATTTAAATTTTTAAAGCCTTTAAAATACCCCAAAATCAAAAAGAAATCTCCAGATTAGCCTGCAGAGTGGCAAAGCATCTACTGGATTTTTATCACTTCACCTTTTGAATTTCATAGCTTGGTAGGCAAAGGTTATTTTCTGGTGGTGTAATTCCATCTGTGCATGGTTTCTTTATGTGAACTTTAATCTCAAGGATCATGGGACACCTCGCAGGTGAAGTCAGAGCTCATCACTCTGTGTCTCTGTGTAGGTGGAAGAGGTGGTGGATGTCGGGACTTTTGCTGCAGAGGATATCCACATACCCAGCATCTATGTCAACAGGGTTGTCCAGGGCGCCAGTTATGAAAAAAGGATTGAGGTACAAAATGCTACTTTAAAGAGCTCAGACAAGTAGAGACATTACATTTGGAAGGCATGCAAAGCTTTCTGGATTATGAAATTGTAATGGAAAAAGAAAAAATGATAAATCCTGCAGTGATAGAACTGTAGAGATGAACCTTTCCCTAGGCTTTTCACATTCCTATCACTGTTCAGAAATATATTTTGTTGTTTTACTGTTGTTTAGACTATATTTCCATATGTTTCCAGAAACGCACAGTAAGGAAAAGCCAAGAAGAGAAGCCCAAGCCAAAGAAGGAATCTGACATTGTTCGAGAGAGGATCATTCGCAGGGCTGCTCTGGAGTTTGAGGATGGCATGTATGGTATCCTTTGACAGAAATGCAAGCAGTCAGATAATCAAAAAAGCATATACATTTGTGAACCAGCTGCCTCCTTTTAACGCCCACCAGGAAAACCAAACCAAAAAGCATTCAGCAGCCACAGAAGAACCCTTTACCTTCACTTTATTATCAAGTTGCATTAAAAAATGATGCACATAATGTGCTATACTTTTCTTTTTTCCAGTCTTCAGTTACATTTTTATCATGACAGCTTCTGCCCTTCCTCTTTAAATCAGCTTTATTTTTTGATTGACTGATCTGTGATTAACCATTCAGTATTTTTTTAACTTAACATGGCTGTTTAGTGACTATTCAGAGGACGCGTGCATTTGTTAATCCTAACACCTTTTTCTCCTGTCAGAAATACAAATATCGTAGTTACTGTCTTTAATAAAGAATAATATAAGCTAACCTTGGTATTGGTATCCCCATGCTGGCCAGCAACTTTATAAAACCAGACATCACTGTACATCTCCAAAGTGAAAATGGGATTCTGGGACTGGTAAGACACCTACGTTTTTTTTTCTCCCCTCAGGTTTCAGCGTTTTGAATCTTGACTAAACAAGCTAACGAGCTGCTATTTCTTCATTCTTTGCGGAGACGTTTTTTTGAAGTGGCAGTAAATGTTTTTGAACCAAATTGTGCTCTGAGCATGTTTCAAACTGAATAGCCATTTATTTAACCAGCATCATTCCTAGTTGGGGTCCTCGTGTGTTTCGATTGTTACGTAAGAGACTGTGGCAGTTTGACGATTTCTCTTCCATTTTTCTTTCTCATTATTTTCCGGCTGAGCCTTTTACCAAAGCTGCCGCAGCCGCTGCTATAGAACGGCTCTCCAATCAGTTGTGTTGACAGAATGTAGGCGCCTATGGTAATTTCTTATTTGTCAGTGTTATATTTATGACTGCCAGTTTCAAAAAGGTACCGATATCTCCACCTCCTTAGTCTCAAAGGATTGCTCTCTTTGTTGAAAGCAGGGAAAATCAATGCCTCATCTTATCAGAGAAATGTGATTGTGCCTCTTTCTTCAAAGACCATGGCCAGTCAGGCTGAGTGACATGTGTCCTGCATGCTTGTGTGCATCTTTATCTTTATTTCTTTTTGTATAGGGGCCATATCCCACTGAGGATGCAGTAGATGCAGACCTGATTAACGCTGGTAAGGGTTATCTTAATAAACATCTAATTTCCCACGTCCTCTGACAGATTTATATAATTTATTTTAAAGAGTTTAGTCTGTGTGAAAAATGGTCTGGCAAAGTAATAGGGAATATAAGAGCCAATTTACCTTTTTTTCCCCTGCCTGCTTCATGCTTGGTACAAACTTACTCAGATAATACTTGTTTGTTGACATTTGACTAGTGTCCACTTATCCAGCATCGGCTTTTCCTTCTCTAATTTAGCCTTACATTTATTTTATGTCATCGTTTTATGTTTTTCTTTTTCATTTACTGTTTTCATGTTCATCTCTAAAGTGTGTAGCTTTTTGGTGTGTTGAGTGTTAAATTCACTGCTATGATAAATGCATTGCAATATTTGGTGTTGCTGTTCTACAGGGAAGGAGACTGTTACTGTGCTCCCCGGAGCGGCGTATTTCTCCAGTGACGACTCATTTGCTATGATCCGAGGGTAAGTCCATAACACACAAGCTTTTCAAAATGTATTTGTTGAATTCAAGTAAGATATGCCTAGCAGTGGTGGACTTAAATGTAAGTCCTTTAAAAATGATTGAATCACTTATAGATTGGAGTTATAATAAAGTGAAACCTTACATCATAATTTCATATTTGTTCATCACCTGCACCAAACACTTGTAACTAGAGGCCAAAACCATGACTCACAACGCCGGACAACGCTGTCATCAGTACAACTAGACAGCAGCCTTCCAAATATTCCCCAGGTCTTCGGTGCTTATTGATTTGCCAGCTCACTGTGATTGCCCACCCAGACTCCCTGCAGTGTCAATTCTTTTTGTCCTCCCAGCAGGAATTCAATATTGCTCATAAATAATACTGTCCTGTCACACTGGCAGGTACCAAATGGAACAACGCTAAATTTGTCCATGTGTGAGTGCGTCTGCTATTGTGCAGATATGCTGGGAAAGAATTACTCAACATATGGTGTGCTGTGAGCCACATTACCTCAGACACCACACTTATTATGTTACACTTGGGCATTTAGACTTTATCACTTCTTAGTCTGTATGTGTTTGTGTGTGGCCAACACCCACCATGAGCTGCTACATTCTTTTGCAGAAACAAAGAAACAAAAAGGATTAAAGTGCTTTAAGATTATACAGTAGGCAGCAGTACTAATCTGTGCAACTGTAGACATCCTAGTGATATCCTGAACTGCCGGAGGGCTGTTTTAGGACTTTACTTTGGACTTTAAACTCTTTATTCTGGAGAGGAGATTGCTTCCAGTGAAGAAAGTATCACACATAAAGAGACAAGTGAAACTTAATTTGTTAACATAGTGAATTAAAGTGGTAGCTCTAGCAGATAAGAGTGTTCGATTAAAAAGATGTGAATAAAACACAATTTTTTTTATCTAAGACAAGTACTGAGATGGGATGATTATTATTGTGAAGGCATTTAATGTGAGAGTCAGCCCGATGTGCTTGCATTGTGTCTTGTCACAAAAATGGGGTCACTCTAGCAGTACTGTTGTGTTTTATTTTATATCTGATGGGCGGATTTGTGAGTTCATAAGTAGAAGTGATTCTGGAGTTGACAGCTGTCTTCTTCTGTTGTGTCATTCTCATCAGGGGTCACATCAACCTGACAATGCTGGGCGCCATGCAGGTGTCAAAACATGGAGATCTAGCCAACTGGATGATCCCAGTAAGTTTGGTTTTTTTGATTGCCCACAGCTGTTACCTTTTTTCCCACATTTGTGGTTCAGCACAACAGTATAATACGCGTGCTCAAAATGCTGATTTGTTGAGGGTTTACTGATTTCTTTATTTTTATTTCTTTATTTTTATTTATTGAGTTTGTGTCAGATGAGTGTTTGTGAGAGTCAGCCCGATGTGAAGTGTCTAAAACTTGTGGTGCATTTTTATTGTTGCATTATTTTAATTGTCTACATACGTCCTTCTGTCAGTGTAGTTGTACATATTCATACTCATTCTTTATCTTTAGCTGGCTTTCAAGATCTAAAACGCTGAATAACTCATCACTATATAAATAATTATTTGTTGTAATATTACTTCAAGCATTTAACTACTTATATACATATACACAACAAGAAACTACAGCAAAAAATACAAAAATCAAAATCGGTGACCTCAAAGCAGTCATCTTTCATTATATACCGAATGATAATATTACAGTTTTGAATGGACAAGAATTTCAGTCTCTAGATGTGCAAAGCTGGTAGAGACAGACCCTAAAAGACTGGCAGCTGTAATTGCAGCAAAAGGTGGTTCTACAAAGTACTGACTCAGGGGGCTGAATAATTACACACAACCCACTTTTCAGTTATTTACTTGTAAAAAATGTTTG
The DNA here is from genome assembly GCA_015108175.1 of Pelvicachromis taeniatus. Taxonomy (NCBI): domain Eukaryota; kingdom Metazoa; phylum Chordata; class Actinopteri; order Cichliformes; family Cichlidae; genus Pelvicachromis; species Pelvicachromis taeniatus. The sequence goes on from VURO01036847.1 coordinate 15,295, forward strand.
GAATCATGTATGATTTTTGTTCCACTTCTCACGTGTACACCACTTTGTATTGGTCTTTCATGTGGAATTCCAAAATTCGATTCATGTTTGTGGCTGTAATGTGACAAAATGTGGAAAAGTTCAAGGGGGGCGAATACTTTTGCAAGCCACTGTAATCTGCGTACATACTGTTGAGTCTCGGCGTTCCTCAATGGGACTGTCTTTAGGTGTCAGGTTGGCGGCCAGCTCCAGAGTACCCAGGTCCTGATCAGGGTACTGAGGGTCCTTCAGCACTAAAGTCACAGGTATCGTCCTGCAACACACAGTCATGAACATGTGCAGGTGTGTGCTCTGCTCTGCTTTCTGGCATGCTGAAAAAAATCTTTTTTCTTTTTTTTTTAATTTAATAAAGCCAGTGTCACCACATGATTAGGTATTTAGGTTCAGTAATTTAGTGCAACCTAATTCATTTGCTGTTAGAGGTATCTATCTAACTAACTACACATCATATATATCTAGTAGACTCCAATTTGTTCATGTAAGTGTGGAGAGTCCTCTTCACATACTAAGGTTAATTATGGAGTTCCACATGGTTCAGTGCTAGGACAAATTCTGTTTACATTATACATGCTTCCCTTGGGCAGTATCATCAGAAGGCATAGCATACATTTTACTGGTATGCAGATGATACCCAACCTTATCTTTCCAACACACACCAGTTAGTTAAACTGTTGGAATGTCCATTAATGACCTGGATGACCTCTAATTTCCTGTTTATAAATCCAGGAAAAAACAAGGTTATTGTATTTAGTTAAAAACCTTTTTAAAAAGTATATTAACAACATAAACATATTATATTTAGATGATATTAAACTAATATGTAGGATATTGCCCAAATGGAAGAAAAATATCTAACAAATTAGAAATATCCCGTCTCAGAGGCATGCTGAAAAACTAGTTCATGCATTTATTACTGCTCGACTGGATTACTGTACTGGGCTCATTATTAAGAGCATGTCCTAAAATCTCCCTGAAAAGGAGATGTTGTTAGATCATCAAACAAATTTAAATATTAGACAAAGATAACACAAGCAAACACAAAATGCAGTTTATAAATGAAGGTGTTTATTATTAAGTGGAAAAAAACAAACCTACATGGCCCTGTGTGAAAAAATGACTGCCCCCTCCTGTTATAACATAAATTATCTGTGGTGTATCACATCTTTGGAAAACTCGGTTCAATTTCTGCCTTATTACTGCAACACCTGTTCTCAATCAAGAAATCAATTGAATAGGACCTGCCTGACAAAGCCTGAAAAAAGATCTTCAAAAGCCAGACATCATGCCACGATCCAAGGTAATTCAGGAACAGATGAGAAACAAAATAACTGAGATCTAGCCGTCTGGAAAAAGTTACTGCAGAAAACCACAGTGATAATCATAATCCACAAATGGCAAAAACATGGAACGGTAGTGAACCTTCCTAGGAGTGGCCAGCCAACCAAAATTAACACATGAGCACAGCAATCCAATCATCCAAGAGGTCACAAAAGATCCAGACAACATCCAAAGACCTGCCGGCCTCACTTGCTTCAGTTAAGTTCCAAGACAAAAATCATTGCTTCATGATCCTGAAGACTTTGGGGAATTTTACTACACCATTGTCCTTCTGCTGAACCCAAGTGTGCTTCAGCTTGAGGTCACAAACTGATTTCCGAATATATGGGCTCAAATTGTGGTCATAAAAATTTTGTACAGTAAATCAGAATGCATAGTTGTTAATTGAATTTTGTTAGTTAAGGTCTGGTTACAGATACAAAGCAAAAAACTTTGTATCTGTAACCAGGCCTAATCAAAGTACTGACCTGAATCCGATTGATATCCTGTGGCATGACCTTAAAAAGGCGGTTCATGCTTGAAAATCCTGTAGCTGAATCACAACAATTCTGCACAACCAGTTATTAGGTTTAGGGGTTAATCTCTTTTTCACACAGGGCCGTGTAGGTTTAGATTTTCTCCCCCCTTCATTATAAAAACCATTTAGAAACTACACTTTTTGTAGTTTCTACACTTTTTTGTTTACTTCTGCTATCTTTGTCAATTATTTCTTTGATCTGAAGCATTTAAGTGTGACAATCACACAAAAAAAGGAAATCAGGAAGGGGGAAAACAGTTTTTCACAACAATGCATACATATAACAACATTTTATATGTGGAAATTCTGTTTTTTTGTCATGTCTAGAAACATGCAAAGAATCTCTATATTAAAATATTTCTGAATTATTTTCTTCTTGTTTTTCAAAACTCAATGTTGGCACTAATATCTGACATACCTCTGCTGCTCTAGAGACTCCAGGTAAAGAAAAGCCGAACCCATGAAGTCATCCTGAAGGCCAAAGTCATAGTCAAACACCTGCAGAAGAGCAACAAACAATCTCCACTGACCAATGTTCATTAAGAATTTATATGGAAAAGCTGTGTGTGTGTGTGTGTGTGTGTGTGTGTGCGCGCGCGCGCGTGCGCGTATTTTAGTTTTAAGTCTTTACCTTGACATACAGAGGTTCATTCAGACTGTCAATGATTAAGGTCGTCTTCTCATCCCACACTGGGTTGAGGTTTTTATGCATGATTTTGCTCCTAAAAACCTCTTTGCCAGCAAGCTTGAACTTGACATATGGATCACTAGTTCCTACATAGACAAATAAAAATAGACAAATAAAGCTATCACACATCCATAAAAGCAAGAGCTGAAAAATGAAATTAACTACAGATATCGCTGCACCTGCCCTGTCTCGGACAGCCAGGTTGTGTCCTCTTTTCAGCTCAATCTCCAGCTTGTACATCCCCGCCCGAGCTTGGTCAGGAGAAACCCCTGAAGCATATGAAGCGCCCATTCCCTGTTAGCACAAATGAATGCATTAAATACATGCAATAAATTGCTTCTCTACAAAAGCCCTCTCAGACACATTCTGAAAGTAAACTCACCAACATTTCTTAAGAGAAATCAAGTCTCTTCCAGCCTGTCACTGGAGTGTAGTTTCACTACATTGTGGTATCTACATCCGCGCTTGCATACTTCCTCTGACTAAAGTGTCTAATTCAGCTCGTTATTGTGTCCCAGGGGTGATTACTAACAGGAAATTACATGACAGAAGCTTCCTCCTATCTGATCACAGTTCTGAGGTGCAAATTGTTTTCCATTCACTAAAACTCTCATTGCTGCTACAGTATGATCACCTCTGTGGCAATGCAGAAACAGAATATATGTAACAGCATGGGCATGAGTGGCCTAACGCTGCTTTAATACCTGATATACAGTTTCTGCAAGACAGAACTGTTTAACATCATTGAACATTCATGGAAATGAACGGTTCCATGACCTTTCTACACATATTGAAAGTTGGACTGTCACAGACATCTGCAATCTGCCATGCCAAAGTCAACTTTACATTGATGATTTACAAAGACTACAGATGGAGCTCAGACCACAAGTCAGTGGGGCATGTTCCAGAGCCTGTGATCAGAGAGATTAATATAAGAACACACAACTAGAGACAATAAATGACTACAAAAACATACATACAAAGAGACACTAAATGACAGATATTGAAACCTCATTTGTGGTTCCCACATTGGCTGTGTGTCATGACATGCTGCAGTGTTGTTATGGTATCACTTCGTATCACCAAAACAAAACTTTTCATTAATGATGGTAGAGTAGTAGAAAAGATCAAAAGAGGAAGTAAAACATTTAAGTAAAAAGAGTTTCTCAAAGTCAGAAAATCTCCTCCTGAAAGTCTCCATTAGACAATGTAGTGTAATATGCAGTTAGTCATTTAATTCTTGGGTTTCCTTAAAACACCATAAAGATGGTATAACTCATCTTATTTTTAACTGCTGGAATTATTTCCATGCAATATTAAAGTCATTGAACATGTGCATTCAACTTGTATGTAAGCAACACTGATGATGAAACATCAATCACCATCCATCATTTCGAATGTAACACAACTATTCTGCTGGAAGAGCAGCATCCTGTCAACATAAGCCCTTCTACTCAGAGATGATCTGATCAATATTTCTGTAATATGATAATATATGAGTGCTTTACAGTGGACTCACTGGAAAACAAATTGAGCATGTGTACTGTGCACATATCCACAGACTACTTACAATAAATTTTTGTATTGCACTGTATTGAATATTGTGACCGATGAAACTCATTTTGATTTTTGAGTAACTTCTTGATATTTTTCTTGATTAATTGTGCAGTTTGACAACACTGTGAAAGACATTGTAAAACACCAAAATCTCCACATTTATGATATAAAACAGAAAGAAACTGCAGAAAGAAAATCAAGAGATTTTTGGGCTACAGACAAATTCATGATCTAAGTTTTCTAATTATCTATTTTTATTTAATTGAGTACACGGGATGCTACATTTCTCTCTTTTTAATATCCTGTCCTGTCTGGCAGCTTTTGCAATCAGGGGGGAGGTCTAGGCCACCCCGAGCCACCATGGGAGTGGGCCAGAGACCACACCAGAACATCCAGCCAGCACCTTGTTGTTCTACACTTTGGGACCAGAAACCTTCATAAAGAAGGAAGAAACGGAAACTCACTATGCAAAGAGTGTGAGTCATCAAGAAAAACAGAACCTGCAGACCACTGTAACTGGGTGCTGTAAAGGATGCTAGGTTTAACTGTGGTTCACCAATCAGCTCGTCACACCACTTAATTTGATTGCGTGAGTTTCTGTTCCTTATAGATGAATCTCCAAACCACAACACAGAGGAAAGGGATAAAATAAATTCAATAAATGTACAATAAAATAAAGCCATCATAGTTTTTTTTATTAGTTTGGCTAGTGAAAGCCTTGTCAAAAGTAATTATGAAGTTGCACACAGTTTCAGAGATTGTTGTGAAATACAGCTTTGAATTTTACAGCAAGCTGTGAATTGAAAGAATTTTATCAAACAAGTCAGAAATTTTGTGACTATAGTTTGAAATTACGATTTTGTGGTTAGAGTTTGTTTTTAATGGTGGAAAGTTTCACATAACCTGTATTACTGAGGGTGAAATAAGGTAACTGAGTGCCCCATCATGAACTCTCCAGATGCAACTCGACATTTAAATCAAGACTTTCAATGACAAAGTCTATGTAAATATACATTTACAAGAACTATACATGGCACTTTAAAAACTGTGGTAAAAGCCTGATTTTATATTGATGCAGTGATATAACAACACACACTACAAACCACTTCTAAAGTTTCATAGCAGCAACTCTTACAGCTTTCCTGCTCAACTATAAATCTGTTAGACACGTTTTGAAACACAGGCTTGCTTTCTGAGGGTGAAACTTCCAAAGTGTGCCAAGTTCTGTTCTGACAAGCTGTGGAAATTCCACTGGCGCAAACTGAAAACATAATAATAAAGTGAGTGAGACGATCCTGTGTAACGTGAGGAGGCTGAGTGTGTCAGGCTGTCTTGTGTAGATGCTGGACTGTAGGAGGAGGGCTGTTAAAATCTTATGCAGCTTTAGTTTCCCCCCAAAGATGAATGTAACAAGTAGGGTAAGTTCAGTTCGGAGCTCATGATGTTAAATGAAGAGATAAAATCCAACTAGCAGGCAGCTTGTCTGAGAGGAGAGCATAACGTTTCCTTTCTCATTTGTACATACTGTAACATAACTGTGCATGAGTCTTGAGCCATTCCCCATATCTTTATATGAGCTTTCTGAAGGTCTTTCAAAGTCTTCTTTAGACACTGGCTGCTTTTTCACTCATTTTCAGCCCAGTTTCTCAGGATATCCTTTTTCTTCTTGTTTGTCAAACCACTTAACTCTGACCTATTAACTAGTCCCAGATCAATGTGGGATCATTTTGTCAAAGAATGGACCAAAAGGCTGCTAACATCCAAAGAAGAAAACAAAGTCCATGTTACCTTATAAACTGTATGTATATTTCTAAGTCTATATTTTGAATAGCGAGTGAAATGCAGCCCTCCTTTTGCTCATTTGTCAGTGGTTGCGTTCATGATAAGGTTACATTGCATACTAACCCTTTCTTGTCTGGATTTGGCTCCATGTGTCGTGTCCTGATTAGGAATGAGTGCTTCTTTTGTAACTCATTACGAGAGTCCACTATTTGTGTGGGTAAACACAAGCATGTGTACGTCATGCACAAGGGACAGACAAACAAAAAAACAAGGTGCAAGAGTTCAAAAACAGGGAACAAGAGTCCAAAACAGAGCATCTACAATGGCACTGAAGCTCCAGAAACAGTTCATAAACCGTTCGGGGGGGCTGGCCCGGAGGACGGCAGGACAGGAGCTCAAGGCAAAACAGTTCAGGGGGCCGACCCGGAGGCCAACGGCACAAGAGTCTAGTTCTAGAGGCCGACCGTAGAGACAACGGCAGCGACGGAGAAGTTCTGAAGGCCGACTACAGAGCCAGCAGTGCCAATGGAGCAGTTCAGGAGGCCGACCATGAGGAAGGCAACGGCGGCGCAGGTGAAGTGAGTTCAGAAGCCGACTGCATCGAAAACGGCGGTGCCAGCACAGAATAAGACGAGGAAGGACCAGACAGCGGCAGCGTAGCAGACCTCTGGCAGAGACGAAGCAGGACCAGACAAAGTCACAGGTGAAGGAGCTGGACCAGATGGTGGCATGGTGTAGGTGGTGACACTACAGGCAACAGCGTGGAAACTGCAGGTGGTGGCGGTGCACGCAACACAGAGGCATATGGCTGGAGCGGACCCTCGGACCCTCCAACGGAGACAGAAGGCTGGATGGGCCCCTCAGACCTGCTTTGGGTCAGTCAGCTCTCTGGAATGATTTCTCTGCCTCCTCAGATGATCCCCTTCTGCTAACATGAGCTCAATCTGTCTCACTGATATCCCGAAAATGTGGACGAAAACTTTGACTCCAAGATCAAAACAGGAAATTCTCCCTGTTGCTGCCTTCTCCTGAGAACTGGAAGAATCCAGAAACTCAAGTTCTTCTTTTTCTTGTTTTGACACTTCAGGACCAGCTTATCATTACTTTATGTTGACTTCATTTTTGTCACAGTGCGTTTTTTGTGGATGAATTTTTCACAAAATTGCAACATAGACAGTGTGTATATACATTACACAACATGTTCTTAATTTTGTGTAGTCTTTTCGCAAGCCTTAACAGTTTCCCCTGTTTCAATTATTAGGCTAAGCGAGGTGCCTTCTAGCCTCAACTACTTACTAAACACCCAGACAAACAAACAATAATTAAGTGTGTTCCCAAAGTCTGTTCCTTGTGAGGATTTGTGCCAGTTTTACACTTGGTGGAAATGGTGATTGTACTGCTTTTTTTTTGAAAAGATAATTTCAAGTGTGACTGGACAAAATCTGTGGTATAAAGACACTTGGAAAATGTACCAGTCACATCTACTGTGTGCTTCTGTTTGTTATCTCTCATCTTGAGGGCAGGCCGTTTCCTCTTTCTTTTGTAGTCAACAGCAACCATCTATTGCGGTGTCACTTTGCCTTTCATTTCAACAGCTCACAGGTTTTACTGCTTCATTGTGACACAGCACTAAAAGGTCTTTGCACACACTGCATCCTATCACTTTGGTTGGTATGACGCAACAGATAAGTATGGAGGCCAAAAAGTGCACAAACCCAGTCCGAGGCTTAATCAGGATGTTTACATTACAGGAGTAACACGCTCTGCCAGAATTAACAAGCAGCTTAGGAAAGGATTAACTGTCCTGTGGTACTAAATCAGGAAGCAAAGCACCAAGCTGGGAACACCCACCAGCTACACCAATACATGCCTAATTTAGGACTGGGCGTCTATGTTTAAACATACACCTCTACATCACATCTACAGACAGGTATCATATTTTGCTAATAGAGTATTTTATCTAAAGTCATACAGATGCAGTTGGTGTCACTGATACTATTGATACTATGTGTTGGTGTAAAATATTACACCAACACCATATTATGACAATTGCTATTATATTACTATATCACTACTGTTATACATTTATAAGCTCACTAATTAATTTTAATTTTATAATTAGGTCTGAAGGTGTGGAGTAATGCATCTCTGATGACATCAGGCGTTGTATACTCACTTTGACCGAAAGCAATAAAATGGTTACTTCTTGGTTTTAGGACATTTCACCCCAAGGTTAAACTAACTACCTAAGGGGTACCTATATTAGAATGAATTAACATTTCATAAATAACAATAATGGCACTTTTGTCTTTGTTCTTAACAATAATTTGGTTCTGACCACATACATGTCACAATGTGCAAATGTGTCATCCTTTTCTATTTAAATGAATCTGAAAGTCGTTTAGTTACTGATTGTCAAGCAGACAAGAGTTTGATCTGTAATGTGTAAAAAAAAAAGTTTGTTTGACAAACCTCTGGATTGTTATCAGTAAAGTTTTATGGTAACAACTGCAATATCACCAGAGTCCATTTTAGACCCCAACCATTATAGGCAATATATTGACACTCATATAAATATCTGATGATTAAAAAATGTGTTGTTTTTTTTCTTTCAGACACAAAAAAACATAAAGTTCCCTAACATTTGATGTGTGCAGTTATGTCCTTGTTGACGCTCTTGCCCAACTGTGCTCAGATCAGCTGGTTGTTGTGTTTGTAGCATTACAAACATGTTGGCAACAGGCAAACCCTAGAGTGCCCTTTGGTGGACAAATTATGCAACATCAAAGAAACACTCTTTAACGTCGTTTCTTTACTTTTTCTTTTTCATTTATCAACTGTTATAAATGCAGATACAGGCAGTCGGGCAAATAGCTATGATCGGCAATATCCTAATAAACTGGCGAGACTGAACTACGTGTGAAGTCAATGCATTTATTCACTTTCTTGCACTTATGTGAAGAAAATGGAAAAATACAGCAACATTTTCCAATTTGTCAAGATTCTAGGTCATTTTAAAGCCAACAAGTTCTGTGTCTACCCTAGGGTGTCCTCCTAGTTGGTTGCACCTGAAAAAACCAGGTCAGCTTTGTCCTTTTGACACAAAGGTGCAGCAACTCTCAGTGTTACATATGAGGACAGCACAAATCTCTGTGCACTTTGCCATCACATTCTTTCATGCAACAACTTCAAAAGTTCTATGATTTGTATTGCCCTGCAACAGTTTCATTTTTGGCAGTCTCATGAGTGAAAATGCCAATCTGATTTCTTTCTCTCTTTCTTTCTCAGTTATAATAAGTTGTTCAATTACATAGATAATTGAACAACTTATTATAACTGTCTAACTCTAGAACACTATCACTAAAAATCACCCAGCGATAGTGTTCTAGGGTTAAAACTAATGTGATTAGTGAATTTATTTTTACTAAGAATAACATGTCACATTATAGCATTACAGAAAAATATAATGGAATTACAGTAAAACAGTTCTTTGTAATGCCCCGACACTGATAATAATCTAATCTTTGTGTGCACTGTAAGTATATGGTACACCTTTTAAGTGGCACTTACAAGTATTGTCTCATGAAACTGAAAGAACAGATAACTGAAGGTAGGAAATATCTTGAACAATATATCTCCTTCATGTCCACAAAACAGAGCCCTCCATAACATGTTGGCTTAACCTAATGTCCCCAATAACATAAATATCCCTGCTTATACAGACTGTGTGATCAATACAGTAAATAAAAGGCTGAGATCCGATTCAACAAAGAGAACATAACTGAGCTAATGAAGTTCACTTTACACTTTTTTTTCACAGCGCCTACAAAGTAGCTGGACTGAGGAAACGTGTGATTGTGTGAGTTGTACTCTTTCATATTGAGTTCAGTTATAGCTGTGTTCAATATGTGAGCTCTAACATCATCACAACGCTGTGTGGTTAAAGTGGCCAAGCAAATACCTGCACCTGTGAGTGTGTGCACAGAAATGCACGCATCTCATGTAAACTTAGTAACCCCTAACACACACAGCAGATTTGGAAATTGTGAAGCTGCTTCCTGTTAGTAGAACACCAAATGTTGTGCTATTTGCAGCAGTATAAATGCTGCAATAACCTGTGAGCCCAGGCACACAGTCAAGCAAATCTAAACACAAAAAAGGGATTTTTTTTTGTTGTTGTTTTTATTTGCAGCAAATCTCAAGATTAAGAATGCTAGCCAGAATTGTTACTATTATTACTATTTCCTGCTTTTGAGAAATTACATATCTGGTGAAGCATACACCAGTTACCCACAAAATAAAAACCATCTTTTCCATCATCAGCCCTGACTGAGATCTGGGGAGTATGAGATGAGGACAAATGCTTGGCTATATATGTATGCCCTTTATGCCTGCTTGAAGAGACTGCAGCTGTCAGGGAGCTCTCTTGTAATGAGGGTATGAGTTATGGTCTGTAACAGTGGTCAGGAGGCCGGTATCCATCCTATGGAGCTTCTCAAACAATTACTTGATACTAACTGCCTGGGTCCCTGTCTGAGTCACTGCTCATCTCATCTTATTATCACCAGAACCAGTTTCGTTCTTCTTGTTTTGCTTTGCAAAGTAATTTGCAAATATTCAATAATTCACATAAGAATGCTAGTCAGAATTATTACAATTATTACTATTCGAACAAAAACACAGAAAAAACAAACAAACACAGAGTTGAAAGAAAGGTGGATGAAAAAACAAGGACCTGATGGTATTAATGTTGGAATTCGCAATGGCGCAAATACTGAAGTACACATTCAAACAGCTCACCGACAGCAGCCGTCCACATGAGGAGACGAAGGGAAAAGAGTCATCCCTAGAGGCACAGCGGAGTAACCCCAGGATCGCTAGATGGGATTCTGCCACTGAGGCCTCGCTAATAAAGCGATCCAGGGTCGAACAGGGAACAGGAAGATAATATAATCAAAGGAGGTAAAAGATGGAGTAAGGAGAGGGCAACTCTGACAGAGAAACTCCAAAGGCAGGGACTGTGAGGATACTTCCAAAACAATTCTACTCTGGCAGATGCACAAATTTCAAACACCAAAAATGTCTTTCCCATGAGAAGTGTGGCAGCAGAAAAGGAGCAGGTGCAGTAGAGGAGGTGAGGAGGCTGAATGAAAGAAGCAGCAGTGCATGAGTGGGAGGGATCAAGGTGAAGAATCATCCTGGTTGGCTTGCCTGTAATCCTTCCCTGGTGGTTAAGCCTGTCTGATGGCTGTACTAAGGGGTACACTAAGGGAAAACACCACAAGAGGTGTGTTAAGGTCACAGACCAAATTTAGGCCACAAAGCACAGCTCTAAACTACTATACGTAAGACTTGAAAGTCTCACAGCCAAGCACTCAAACATTATTCAGAGATAAATGGAACTACACTATCATACTTGTAATAATATTGAATGTCACTTTCAATAGCGCTGGATTTGGAGTGACAAGGCCAAAGGTTAAAACTTTAGTGAAAGCCCCAACATTTACCCTGAAATCATGGTGGAGACATGCTTATGTAAAAACATGCACGTTGAATACTTTGAACTCAATGCTGACAAAATACCAGTCTGTAGCCTACAAACACAGGTATAGGTTAAATATATCCTACATTTATGAACTCTGCTAACAGATGCTGTTACGTCTTATTTAATTCAATTATATTCATACAAAGGGAAATCACAACAACAGTCGCCTGAAGGCGCTTTATATTGTAAGGTAGACCCTACAATAATACATACAGAGAAAAACCCAACAATCATATGAGCCTCAGACAACCCTCAAACAAGCATTTTGGCAACAGTGAGAAGGGAAAACTCCCTTTTAACAGGAAGAAACCTCCGGCAGAACCAGGCTCACGGAGGGGTGGCCATCTACCACGACTGGTTGGGGTGAGAGACAGAAGACAGGATGTGATTCAGTGTGAATCATGCTAGAATACTAGAAACAATTCCTCAGTGAGAGAGATATCCTGCAGTATTCACCCTTTTATCAAAATCATTTAACATATCGACCAACCTTGATCTAAAGTGACATTATGATCTTTTTTAGCTTGAGTCAGGATAGATATAAATGCTACATATATTGTAGCAAAAGGAATCCACACTGCAAACCCAAAAACAAAACTCCAAAACGCACCGCTGGACTGTGTGAACAGAGCAGGACAGACACCCAGCAACAACCCTCACCTGGCCTTTATAATGTCTGAGGGCTTTTTGTTGAGTGACACCAGGTGGAGAAAATGAGTGGCAGCAGGCAGCAGGGTCCTCAAGAGAGCAGCACCACACACACATACACCCACATGGCTCCACAGAATCTAACCATGGCCCTTTTTTTTAATTTTTGCATTGTGGTATTGGAGATGCATAATTCTGATTTTAAAATAAGCTATTAGTAATCTTGTACTAATAGTGAGTTTAACTGTTTTAGCTCCTTGTCCTTTAAGAACACCTTTCTTGTAAGCCAAATTTCTGCAAATAGAAGGCGGCAGAGCTTGTGTGTCTGATAATCATCCACTCATCATGCAGATCTGAGATTAGAAAAAAATGATGAGACTTTGGAACCTTTCTTGCACAAGGAACCATGCAGACTGCAGTAGGCAGGGTGATATGTGTGATATGATCCAAATGGTAAACTAAGATTTACAAATGTTAAAATGATTTGTGTGTGACTTTGGAAGACACACAAATGTCTCCATTGGGGTTCATTAAGTCATTGATTTAGCCCACTTAAACATGTTTCTCTTTGCTAGCTACCAGGCAGCCAGACGCATCTGTCTAAGTCTAGCCAATCCATTCTCACTCCTAAGTCATCACATACAATGATAGCAATAATATTATTCGTATAGCACTTTTTAAAAACACACAGTTACAAAGTGCTTCACTGTTTAGATAAAATCACGCATTCAAACATACAAACACAGAGTCAAACACGTGCCCTTATATTCATTACGGCATACACACATTACCAGAACAATTAGAGACAAAAATTAGAATGAATATCTGTATTAAAAGTTATTAAATTATTGTGGATTTATTTGGAGTCAATAAAGGTTTGAGTTTTGCGATGCATCTGACATGAAAGAAACTAACTGGGTGAACTTTGAAATGTGATATTCAAAATTAAATGTTTTCTCAAAAGTAACAGCAATGTTTTTAGCAGATGATAGTGTGATAGCGCCAGTACTCGTTCCTCATAGAGTTAATTTAAAAGTGTGACATGACCACAGTGAAGTCCCATTTTAAACCATTTAGCTCACTGTTTTGCCATCTTGGTATTTTGAAATCCAGTATGAGAAGCAAAAGGTGACAGAAATATGAGAAGCAGGCCAGTCCTGGAACATATACTGCTGTATTTATATTTTTCACTTTATTGGGGACCAAAATGAAACTCATCATCATTTCTGTGTGTTTATTGAGGTCATAGAGCAGAGAAGCCAAGAGTCATTTTCCCATAGAAACCAAAGATGTCTGGATCCCAGCAAGGATTTGAGAGAGATCTAAAGAAGAGATGCCATATTAGAGAAGCTGAAGACGCCAAAATGAGAAATCCTTGTTTTCGTAATTTCAGTCTAAAGTGACGTCACGCACTTAGGGCGTGTTGATGGGTGGCAACTGACCTAGAAATCTGTTTCTCTCACAGGCCTTCAAAATTCAAAAAGCTTACATTGTTTACATGAAAACAGAGCCAGTTATTGGGAGTTTTATCACTGTTTATGGCTATTATTTAATATAATTTCAAATATTTTAACTTATTTGTTACGATGTATGTAATTTTATTTTTTTAATCTGGACAACAACAATGCACCGCAGAAGAAGAATGATGATAACCTCCACAAGGGGAAGATAATATAACCTAACTCTAACTCTATTCGTTTAAACATACTGGCTACTGGCTTCTATTCATTGGCTCCCAGTTAAAGAGTAGAATTAGTTTTAAAATCCTTCTCCTCACATACAAGACTGGTAATGCCTTAAATACCTCCACTTCTTAGTACATCACTAGATGTCATTAGTATTTCTTCGTCATACTATTGTAGGGTCTACCTTACAATATAAAGCACATTGAGACGACTGTTGTTGTGATTTGGCGATGAATAAATAAAATTGAATTGAACTGAATTAACTTCTATCTTCTATCTTTCTCCACATGTTTGTGTTACAGATCTCTTCCTGTTAAAGGGGAGTTCTTGCACCCCGTGCTTGCTTAGTGCTTCTTCGTACTCTGATAGCTTGGGCTCTTTCCGATCAGATTAACAATTATTAAATACTTTATAAAATGACTACCATAACAACTTATAACATGGTACTGTGATGTAAAATGTAGCTCATGGAGTCATTTTTATTTTGACATTAACCGTTAACCTAATGTTGACGCATATGCTATTTGACACTTATCGCGTCACAAATCTTGTCATGTATGTGCTTGTTCCCGCTCACACACACAAAACTTGTCGTCGTTATCCTGTTAATGTTATAAGTTAATCTGATGATCATTAACGTGGATCTCTCTGACATATATTCAGTTAAAACTCATCGCGGCAGGAGCTCACCAGCTGATCCTCCCTGCTCCCCAGATGTGTCTCCTCCGCTGCGGCAGCTGTTGCTGCGTCGCCCGTGCCATCGCCGCCCAGAGGCTCGGCCAGCCGCTCCAGGCACGCAGATCCCAGAGAGGAGCTCTTGTGGTGGGACTGCACCAGCTGAGACACCGTGGGTTTGTTTGGGCTGGTGGACTTTTGCTTGATCGAAAACTGCAGCTTGTCCCGACCGACTACTTTGCCGCAGAGCTGTGCCTCTTTAATGTCCACATCAGCCGGAGAGGAGAAGAGCAGGTCGGGCTGAGAGGAGGAGATCACCCGGTCCAGGACGACATTTTCCTTCCGCTTCATCTTCTTGAACATCCACATGCCTCGCTCCTTCTTGTCTTCTGGCTCTCTGGCGCCCAGCTTGGGGCTGAGCAGCGGCTTGGCTTTGGCTTGAAACTGTTTCCACATCGTGTTTTGTTGAGACGAGCTGCTCTCATTCTTGTCCGTCTCTCTCCGCTCCATTCCCGCTTCTACCCGGAGCTCCGGCAGGCTGTCACACCGGTGGACAGGACCACTGATCTACCGACACATACCCCGTTTGTCCTATTTCGCCGCATTAGACGGCGGCAAACATGCTGAAACCTGTACCGACATGCACGGAAATACTTACTCCAGCCAACAGGGCTGTATGTAGCTCATCTGAAGTCCTGAAACTAATGAAGGTGCCCCTGACCCTGCACCATCAAACAGTCTACCAATAAGATCAGTTTACCATTAAACTTTAGATACTTTGTACAGCCTTCAGTGCAGAACGTTTACATGAACACGATTGACAAAGTATATGATTGTATATGAAAAATAGATGTTTAGACCTCAGTTTGGTTGGGTAAAGCTACCCAAGTAGAAAAAGAAATAATATCAACAAACAGAGAAGCTACAATATTCTCACATGTAACCATCACAAATATATTCGTAGAACATTCTTTTAAAGACCAAAAATGAATTATACATTTTTATGTTCATATCAACGTCATTTTACAATTGAACCCCAACAGCAGAAATACATCTTTATTTAGTCTCTTTGCTATACAGTGAAATTGCATTATTTACTCCATTGCACTGAAAAAAAAACCCTTTGTACACAGTTTAGAAGTAACTTTGATTTTTGCTTTGAACGTTATTTGCATTATTTTAAATGAAATCAAATCATTAAAATTCATTTCACTGGACTTTAGAAACAGTGGCTCAGTATAAATAATAACCAGTCTTGTTATTGGCAGGAATTACTCTGGTCCTGAGCCTGTGACTAACTTAAGCCTGAATCCAAACAGATGAGTTATTTGTCAGTGGGTGTCCTCAGGATGAGCACGAGACACAAACGTTAAAGCAGCTGAATAAAAGGGATATTGGTCTTGTGCCAAAAGAAGGTTGGCATTCAAGCAACAAATGATGAAGAAAGCATCCATGAACCCTGACTTTAGTGTCATGCATGTCCTTGTAAAAGTTTAAATAGCAAAGAAACATCTTCAGGATCTAAAGTTGTTTCAATTTCAGTTCAATTCATTTTATTTTATATAGTACTAAATCACAACAACAGTTACCTAAAGGCACATAAAACTGTAAGGTGAAGACCCTACAATAATACAGAGAAACCCCAACAATCAGACGACCCTCAAACAAGCTCTTTGGCAACAGAGGGAAGAGAAAACTCCCTTTAAACTGGAAGAATCTGTGGCAGAACCAGGCTCAGGGAGGGGCAGCAATTTCTTACGATCGGTTGGGGGTGAGGGGACAACCAAGTATCATGGCAAAGTGTGTAAAAGACATGCTGGTCCACTGTGTCCAATTTTACGCTTTGCCTCTCCAAAGCATGAAATGGACACACATGCAGAACTTGCAGTACCAGCAGACAGAAATATTTTATTTCTCCTTGCTTCCTTGCTACCATCAGCAACTTCTTTCCTTTAATCATATTATCCCCCCCGCTGGTACTGCAACTTCTGCAGGTGTGTCCATTTCACACTTTGGAGAGCCAAAGCGTGAATTGGACATGGCAGGCTGGCGTGTCTATTACGCACTTTGTCGTGATATTGGGTTGGACTGAGTGCACTTTTGATGGGTTAGGATGAACAGTTTTTCAGTCCTGAAAATGTCATGTGGCTAAAAAGGTAAAAAGCACCAAATTTTGACCCATTCATGTGTAAAGTAAGGGCCTGTAACAATGACAGTTTGCTCTATATCAACATAAAATTTTGCATTCATTACATGTGCTGAAATTATGGTGCCAGAAAATCAACCAATTTAATCACTTCTGGACAGTCTGGTGACAGTGGCAGAGAAAAGGACACTAAAGAAACTGCTGGACATTATGGATAATGCTGCATATGGCCATAAACAACCAAGGGAGTCTGTTCAGCGACCGGTTGCTTTTCCCAAAGTCTAGGACCAACAAACTTAAAAACTCCTTTGTCCCACATGCCATCAAACTGTTTAGCTCCTCACTGGAGGGGAGAGGGAGGACAAACAGGAGGACAAAGGAGGGCGGGAACAACTAAGCTTTAGTGCTTTTCACTGTGTGACATTTCTATATTCACCTGTGTAACAATCATTGTGCAAAAGACTCACAATACATCTCATCAATGAGTATATATCCACTGGTATTCCTATTTATCCCTATTATATATTCTGTATTTATATATGTGTACATATGCTAGATTTATGCTTATATTCTTATATATATGCTTATAATATGGAGTTTCACTGATCACTACTTTAGACTATAAGCCACAATAACATATTCAAACAGTGCTTTACACACTTTTATCTACCTCTCACCCAGACATTGCCATGTATTTGGAGCAGGAAGAACATGCAAACTCCACACAGAAAGGGCACAGCCGGGGCTTTGAACTAGTAACATTCCTAGTGTAAGGACACAGTGCTTTCCTATCCCTTCATACTAACTTAAAAATAGACCAGTTAAACAGAGTGTTGCTCTGGATATTGGAATCCAGCACCAGTAAATGCACGAGCAAAGTCTGTGTTTATTAGAGTCAGATTCAAAATCAGAATACTTTATCTCTGAGGAAATCATTTGGTCACAGTTACTCTAAGACAACAACTACAGTACCTAACTAAACTAAATTCAATATTAAAATATATTAAAAATTTACAAAATATAACAAAATGCTTCTAATAAGATACCAATAGCTCTAATTATTAATATCCCAGTTTATTACACATATTAAATATATCTGGTTGACATTGAGTGCCCCTTCTTATCATACTGTACTTTATTTTCTCTGTAAAGGTAAACTGTAGGGTATGTAACTACTGCAGTGTGTTCTGTGCATTAGATGTAGGAGGTGTACAGCGATATCCACAGGCAGGAATGATTCCTGTGTCGATCAGTGGTGCACTTGGGTAATCTTAGTCCCTCACTGAGCATGCTCCTGTGACTGGCCAGTACATCATGGAGTGGGTGCGAGGTATTGTCCAGCACTGTCCTAATCTTAGACAGCGTTCACCTTCCCGATACCACCTTAAGGAAGTCCAGGTCCGTCACAAAAACATTACTGGCCTTGCAGATCACTTTATTGAGTCTGTTGGCATCAACCTGCTTCCCCAGCATGCAGCATAGAGAATAGCACTGGCCACAACAGACTCATAGAAAATCCTTCTCTGATAGATGATAAAGGACCTCAGCTGCTTCACAAAATAGAGATGACTCTGGCCCTTTCTGCAGTGTCCAGAGGTGTTTTTAACCAAATCCAATTTATTATCAGTGTGTACGCCAAGGTATAGTCCTCCACAATGTCCACATCGACCCCCTGGATTGAAACAGGGGTCATGGGTTTCCTGCGCCTCCTGATGTCCACAATAAATTCCTTGGTCTTTGCCATGTTGAGCTGCAGATGATTCTGCTCGCACCATGTGACAAAGCAGTCAACCACACCCCAGTACTCTGTCTCATCACCCACACCAATGCATCCAACCACTGCAGAGTCTTCAGAAAACTTCTGAAGATGGCAGGGTTCTGTTCAGTAGCTGAAGTCCATGGTGTAGAGGGAGAATAGGGAAGGGGAGAGGACAGTCCCTTGTGGTCCCCCAATGTTGCTGATCACCTTGTCAGACAGACAATGTTGAAGGTGCACATATTGTGATTTTCCTGCCAGGTAATCAACAATCCAGGACATGAGAGAGGCATTCACCTCCATCGCTGTCAGGCCTGATGGCATTGAATGCACTGGAAAAGTAAAACAACATGACCCTCACAGTGCTTGCCGGCCGGTCTAGAAGAGTGTAGACATGATTGAGCAGGTAGATGATGATTTCCTTAACTGTGAAGCACTGCTGGTAAGTGAACTGAAGGGGGTCCAGATGTTGCCTGACCATTGGTCAGATCTGAAAAAGTTTAAAGTACGGAGAAAGAGCAACAGAAACAGACTGCATGCCGGTTAGTTCATGTGTCTGCAATAACAGTAGGATATTTCCATTGTAAAATAAGAAGACAGACACAAAATAATTTTACACAAAAGATTTTGTGTAAAATTTGAATTGTTTTATTTGTACTTATTATGGCCTTGTTATGCTGAAAATCATTATATTACACTGGTCCTGAAAAGGGCTATGTTATAAACGAAACTGTATCATCAGCATATAATAAAACTATTATGTTACAAAAATGGCATGTAGAAGAATTTTAATTCAGGAACTAGTCTCTAAAGCATTTTCAAAACCCCTGACATAACAATCCATAAAATAATATCCATAACATGGTAAGCATCAATGTTTCTTACAAAGTAAGGATGTCGCCATTTAACCATTAAATTAAAAATAAAATATAATTTCATTAATGCACATATGTCAGTATCATAAATAGGTGTGCAAAAGATCCAAATAAAGAGAAAAACAACGAATGAACAAGACACAGCCTTCCTCTAAATCCAAAACAAATTGCATGAAACTGAATCCTCAGTTGAAGAGTTATAGCAAAAAACACTTCTTCCTTTAATGTTTATATTATTCCTTTGCTGGAAAGTTTGCCATCAATAGTCTTACCCTGTATGTAACATTTGATCTGTGAATCTTTTTTAAATAGTGACCAATCGCTTTTTGGATTGAAAAGACTGATGCTTAGCAACATATATGTTTTTATTATAACTATATTCTGTTGGTTAGAAACACAGCGCTGGTTCTGTTGGGATTTCTTTGACCTTTCCATAGTATTCATCTTTCTACACAGCCAAAAACACTGAAACAGTGTTCATCTGTCATGAATTAGAGTTACCTTTATTGTTTTTGTAGTTTTAGTGCATCCGCTCCATGTATATGTATTTTGACTTTAATTGCATACATAAAACAAAGTTCCAGATGAATCTCACTGATAGCATTATTGCTGTAATTATTATTACCTTTACTGTTATTATTATGATACATATTGCAACTTTTTTGTTACGACAGTAATCATGAAATAGAAATCTGATATTGCAACAGTCCTGTTGTATATAATTCAGAAACTATCTTGCACTGAAATGCAAAAAGGCAACATGAAATACACCTGCTAACCCACAAGTGATTATGTCTTAGTGGATGCAAGATGGTCTTAAAGTCATTGTATTACTATCCCTCTATAGTAGTGGCTACTTGGTATATGATCAAAACTAATTGTAACGTTTGTAACATACATCATGCTACAAGCACTGCCTGAACAGCATGCTCTGCTTGTGGCTAAGACATTTTAAACTTGCTGACAGCTGTAAGTAGGAAATACTGGCAGACTGTGTCTGCTCATTCAGGTATATCTTTTTGCCAAACAGTGGAACTGCTTAACCTGTTTTGATGCTGCAGACTAACACTGATCATTCACTGTGAATGTCATGAAAGACAAAAAAATAAATTAGAGATGGTTTCATCTTTCTCTGTGTGGGTTTGTAGAAATACTGGATATTCTTAAAAAAACAAACAAAAAAAACACTGCATTCCAAATTATGATGCAAATTCTTTTTAAGTGTCATAAAGATTAAATATGTTGTTTTTCAATTAAACTCACTGATGGCATTGTGTCTCAGGACTCTTTGGATCACTGAAATCACACACACATGACAGCACACATGGGTTCGTGCAGATAAAGGCACGATAAGGAAGGTTTCTGCAAGACAAATACATCGGATTAAGAAAGCAGCTGCTAAAAGGCCATTACAAAGCAGCAAACAGATATTTGAAGCTGCTGGTGCCTCTGGAGCCACACGAACGTCAAGGTGTAGGATCTTCCACAGACTTGCAGTTGTGCATAAATTATAAACTATCATTTGCATAATAATTTGGAACGCCATGTATGCGGATTGTATACATGGATTTTTAAAAGCATTTTGGCATCTTGTTTGCCATGCAACCTTAAATAGAGAGCTTATTCTGCACATTTCCAGCTTTACTTTTATTTTTCTACAAACAGCTAGGCCAGGCAGTTGGTGGTTCTGTATTATTGTCTGTGTGCACCAGATGATCACATTAGGAATACCCACTCTCACTGACATCATACAGAGCCAAAAGCAGAGCTCGTGTGAAACTCTGGCCATGTTTAAATAAATAAATTGAATTATATGAGCATCAACCACTTTAACAGCACTGAAACAAAAAATAAGAAAAATCAAAATAGGTCCCCTTTGACTTTTGAGGATGGATGTCTTTTTAAGTTGCACATTACTCTTCCTTGTCAAAAATGCCTAGATTATTCACAGTGCAAGACTACTGCTGAGACATGTGTGGGAGACTGTAATGTTCTTATTAACTGTACATTATATAAAAGATGGATGCATCACCAGGTTAGAAAAGTTGAGCCAATGCAGAAGAGTCTTGAAGTGTAATACCACACCCAACGTCTCTGGGTTTAATAGAAACCCATTCAAAAACATCAACATGTCCACATAAGTGCTTTGTATTATAATTTCAGCATTATGGGAAATACCGTAAGTCATTAGCCTACCAAGTTATTAGCTAAATTGACTCCTGATCAGGACACTGATTATATTAAGCCTGATTAAGCAGATATTAAACCTCAAAGAGCAGTGTGGCTCTCCAGTCAGCATTTGAGTTTTGCATACCGTGTAATCAGACCATTGTAGGAAAACCCCACATTCAGAATTAGTATGATTAGTATTATATATTCAGCAGCTGTTCCAGCTGTTTGTCAGTCCACAAGTACAGTAAACAATCAGTGAATAAACTACTTAATTCACTGAGGGCATAGTAAATTAGTCACATGGAGCATTTCAAGTAAAACTAACCTAACCCTAAGCCTGTGATCTAAAGGTAACAAAGTGCAAGCGACTCCCTACTGCCTAACAAGACTCACTTGACTAATGACTGCATTTTATCAAACGGCAAAAACATCATGCTGTCATTCATCTACTGTATTCTTTGTGACCAGAGTTTAAAGAACTGGGTGAAATATTGACACTGAAGAATTTTTCATCTCAACCCTTAAAAACATGGCAACAGTGAGGGATCACTGCCATCTAAACAAACATATAAAGGGACAGAGATGCTGCAGGAGAGGGGAGTCACAGTTCCTGTTCATGCATCTGCTGCTGCATCTTCTGGAGCATCTGCTGCATCCTCCTCAGCTACAGACACACCAGATAAACACAAGGCAGAGACAGGGGAGCAAGAGGAGCATGAAAGACAGCTTACATAATAACACATATGGGTCATCAATTCACATCAGTGTCTTGGTTATATAACACCAACTGTAATGTATTATTCAGCATCTGAGGTATATCACAGAGTCGTGTTTTTGACGCTCACTTCTTCATCTTTCGTCTTGATAAGCTTCTCTGTCTCAATATCTGGTGTAGATAGTGGCAGAATCGGGTTGGGGCTCTCCACACGCTTATCTGCATTCATCTTACTGTAACAGGAGACAGAAACATGAGGGATGAGAACAACAGGCTGCCGGCTTCCATTTGTTTCACAGTTATCCATCACAGTGAACACTGGATTTTTTTGTCAGCAAGGCAGGAAAATTAGCTTCCTTTATTATCTAACTAGCTAATGTTTAACAAAATGTTAAAGCCTTTACTTACAGGATTGTTAGCTGATAATAATTTCATTTTAATTATTATGATGGTAAATTGAACTACAAACAGAAACCAAGGCTAAAATGTAAAATTGGTTAGATAACAAGTCAAACTTTTGACTTAGTAATAAATTTGCATAATTTTAAAACATATTAGTAAGTGTATTTTGACATGCAACTAATGACAAAAAATTATGAGAGTAAAAAGAAATGTTATTTGTTAGTAAGTAAAAATGTATAATCACATTTGGATTATACATATATTACGGAGCCCCTCTGAAGACATGGTCCAAAAAATAAATAAATTGTGGCCACAAAATACTACTTCGAGGGCACGAAGTGGGTATAACGTGCCCACGAAATACTTATTTGTGGCCACGCAATACTATTTCGAGGGCACGAATTACTTATTTGTGGCAACGAAATGCTAGTTTGTGGGCACAAAATAGGTAACGTGCGCCCATCATATTGATACATTTCCTGGACAGCTGCGTAGAGACATAAGCATAAGAGTAGGCATTTCATGCGCACGTTATACTTGTTTCGTGCCCTCTAAATAGTATTTTGTGGCCACAAATAAGTATTTTGTGGGCACGTTATACCCATTTCGTGCCCTTGAAGTAGTATTTTTTGGCCACAATTTATTTATTTTTTGGACCATGTCATCAGAGGGGCTCCGTAATAAATATACAAACTGCTCAAGAAAAAAAAAAATTAATTACAAGAACATCATGTCTTAGAGTGTAATGTAATGAAATGAACTTTTTATCACATACTTTTTGAATATGTCAAAGTTCTACTAATAGCACTGGTTTTGTAGGTTTTGTCAAGTTCACACCTCGTCATGTTCTGGATGCACTGTGCCCTGTAGTTCTCATAGTGACAGTCACTGGTGATGTCCTTCAGGTCGTGCATGTGGGTTCTTATCAGCATGGTTCTCAGCTTCACAAAGTCACAGTGAGATGGATTCTCCACTGCATGCAAGAAAGGATGAACATGAGAGTGGATCCAGATGGACTGTTGGTCAATCAGAATTGGAAAAGACAGCCACACAGCTACAACCTCCGGTTTAGAGTGCCTTACCCTCCACAATGCCCCAGGGGTAGAGCCTCCCTCTCACTCTATGACCTCGAGCCTCTACCACAGTGTTGCTACCAATGACAGCAAACGGAGTGCTCTCCTGCATCACAAGCAGCAGCCACAGAGGAAAGATTCAGATTCCTAATGTCAGAGTAAAAGTACAAATGCTACTGTTTTATTTAGCGGTACGTCATTCCAAATAAATGTTTTGCATTTTATGTTTTTATTCAGCTAGATGTATTGTTTTTGTAATGAAGAGGAACTCTTTACCTTTATCTTTACAGATAGAATCATTTTAACAAGAGATCAAAGAAACAGTTGAATAAAAATAAAATAATAAAAAATAAAAATTAAATAAAATAAAAATTTAAAGACCCTGTTTTGGACATATTCAATGTGAATCCTGCTCACCTTCAGCTCTTTATCTTGCTGCTTGAACTCTTCATCCTCATCCGAGTCACAGTGAGGGAACTGATAGATCTTTATCCCATATTTATCGATCTCTTCCCTCACCTGGAAGAAAAAACACATACAAGATGTGATGGATAGCAGCAGAACCACACACATACATACTCCCCCAGAATGAGAAAATTTAGCAGGAAGTCAGTGCCCTTCTGTACTGTATATGAAGGCTTTAGAGAGATGTATGAATCATCCTCTGCTAAAAAGAGCTTAAAAAGAATTACATGTCATCACAGAACTGGACCACAATTTGGTTCAAATATGAGAAAAAAAAAAATGACCCTTTACTTTATAATTTTTTGTTATATATTAGAATAAAACAAATAATAAATCACCAAAAATATATATATATATATTTGTCCAGCTCAGACATCAAAGGTACACTTTTTATGAGACAATGTAGCTGTTGTTTGCTATTCTTGGAGTACCCTGTTACCAACACCAATAAAAAAGAATTTAAAAAAATATTGTTTAAGAAATTCTTGAATATTTTGTTATGTAGATATACCTTCATATCGAATACTCTTTCTTTTAGTAATTTTGAACTCAGGGCCACATAAATGTTGTTTAATATTATTTTATATGTTTTTAATATTGTACTATGTTTTTTTTCTATGCTTACAATATTATAAAGCAATGCTAGCACTACAGTGCGAAACATTGTGTATTGTTTAAAAAAGATGCTAGCTGTGGACTGTCACATAAATAAAGGAAGAAAATGTTAAAATTAATTTGTATTCTTTGATAATGTCAGTAACAGGGTTGGATGGGCTGAGTGACACTCAGAATAGTCAGAAAAGATTAGAAAAACACAAAATATAGATGACTTGCCTTTGGTTTATCATGAGGTTAATACAGAGCTCAATTATGTCACTTCCTCTTTGATATTATTTAATATGTACTTATGTATGTATTTAACATTTATGTGTGTTTTTCTTGAGGTTGATATTTTGTCTCCATTAAAATTACAAGGCTAATACTAGCAAAAGCATCTCCTAGTAAAAATGCAATGTGAATGCTGAAAATGATTTTGCCTGAAAGGTTTAAAAACATTTGAAATATTCAAATCTCAACTTGCTGAATTAGCTTAATTACATAAGCTTACCAAAATATCTGGAGTACCAAAAACTTTTTTTTAGATTATTCACCACTCTCTAAGAGCAGGTGACATTATCATGCAGTGAAGGAAAAAATTCCATGAACTCAATTTTCATGTTTGATTATTTTATTATATGGATGTGGTGACAGTATAAAAGACAGCCTGCAACTCTGGCTTTCAGACGAAATTTGAGAACTGATTAAAAATTGACTTCTGTAGGCAAGCTTGATGGAGGAGGCTGTGTCCAGCTTGAAAGAATTGTAAATCGTACCTCAATGAGAATAACACTGGATGACAATGGTGGCTACGATTTGATGTATATATTATACATGTAATGCAAAAGGTTTGAGCATAAGGAACTAGAAAGTCATTTTTTTAGATTATTCTCCAGCCTCATTTTTTTTTAGAGTAGGTGATGACATCATGCAGTGGTGGGGAAAAGGCCATATAACAAAAATGAGTAATACCTTAATAATCCAGGGTCTTGGGACTCATTTAAAGTTAGATTTTTTTCTATAGCTCAATGTGTGTGCTTAATCAGCATTCACATTAATAATAAAGTTTGGACCTCAATAATGTGAATTTTTAAACAGCATTCACATTAATTAGGGACTTTTCATTTATTTTAAAGTGAGCAAACTTCAGCATAAATTCAGAATTTGTTTTCCACATATAAAGCTGTCATAATTGCAGTGAAATCATGTGTCTTTAGGATCTTACCCTTTCTTTGAGCTTCTTTATCTCAAAGGGAGTGAGGCAGTCAGCCTTAGCGATGAGAGGAACCACATTAACTTTATCCTGCAGGGCCTTCATGAACTCTATATCAACAGGATGAAGCCTGCAGGAAGATATGAACCTCCCTGAATCTGTGTACAATACATGTGTGCATATGTGTTTATAAGGAGATACTGTATACACACACACACACACACGTATATATGAAACATACATGTATGTGTATATATCTATATATATATATATATATATAGATATATATTACCCATGTCCAAACGGGGGTATGAAGTAGAGGCAGCAGTGCACTCTGTTGTCCTGGATGTTCTTCCTGTTGAGTCCACTCTCATCTCTGAAGTACTGTTCAAACTGCTGATTGATATAATCCGTAATGGGCCTCCAGCTAGAAAATAACAGCATATTTGCATATTTACATGTTTTCTTAAAAAACTGATCTGCTGCATTGTACCTGTACAGCTTAAAGATACAGCCTGCTGACCAAGCTCTCCAGTCTTAGTTAATAACTCCACCCTCTTATTCAAATATTATCATTTCAATATCATTCCAAAAACCAACATGGGCACAGCCAAAACTTTAACACTAGGCTTGACAGTGCATTCAGTCCATGAAACATACAAAATAAGAATGGTGTCATCTGCCAACTCCAGAGCCCAGAGCTCACAATTATAAAAGAATCTGTACTAGAATTTCCTACATTGTTGCTCCTTCATCTTTGTAAGCCTTATGAAATTCGGTAGTTTTTGCACAATTTTACTGGCAGACAAGCAGAAAACAAAACAAATAGAAATCATTAATACTTTCAATTGAGGATGGTACATCAGTGTCAAATAGTGTCAAATGTAGTGGCCATAGTTTAGGTTGGATCACTGGTCCATCCAGTCTGTATGCCAAACCCCTTTTGAAAAGATACTAACTGCAAGTTGCTCTCTTATGCATCCATCAGAGTAAAAATGTGTGTGAATGTTTGAAAGCACTTCAGCATAGAAAAAACGAGCCTGTATGTGAATGGGTGAATGAGGTATGTTATGTAAAGCGCTTTGAGTGCTCAAGTGTAGTAGAAAAGCGTAGTATAAAAATCAGTCCATTTACCAAAGCAGTACAAGAACTACATTGTAGTTAATATAAGTGAGATCTTATATAAGATCTTGTTGGGTACAAACTCAACCCTTACCATCCCGTGTTGTTGACAGCATCTCCAAATCCTGGGGTGTCCACAATTGTGAGTTTCAACTTCACCCCCTTCTCCTCAATGTCCACTGTGTGCTTTGTGATTTCCACTGTCTGTCTGATGCGCTCTTCAGGGCAGAACAACAAACAGATATGGATGTTAAACCAGAGAGTTATACAATGACACTGTAGTTACTGTATAACTTTAATGAAAGAAACAAAAAGAATGGTATGAAGACATCTGATAGATTAATCACTCACCTTCAGCATTGAGCAGCTTTCTGTCTTTATGAAGATCAGTGAGGAAGAGGCTGTTCACCAGAGTGGATTTACCTAGACCAGATTCACCTGTAGAATACATACAGAGACATATACATATTGATCAGTACATCAGTGTAGCAGGCTCACAATCACATGGAAACTAATTTTATTCATAGTTAAAGCAAGGCAGTAAGAGGAAGCCATATTTTGCTTATTGCTGTCAAACACACAGGTTTGGTATCATTACATGTATGATCCTATTTGGTAACTTTTGCTTCATGTTAGGTCAGCTGTAATCTCAAAC
The DNA here is from genome assembly GCA_015108175.1 of Pelvicachromis taeniatus. Taxonomy (NCBI): domain Eukaryota; kingdom Metazoa; phylum Chordata; class Actinopteri; order Cichliformes; family Cichlidae; genus Pelvicachromis; species Pelvicachromis taeniatus. The sequence continues at coordinate 42,960 of VURO01036847.1, forward strand.
CTGTCTTATAAATTATTGCGGCTCAGATGAAGATTATCTGGGCCAATTCTTGTGAAGACTGAAATCTCAGGTGCTTGAATCTGCAAGTTGACACGACATTTGAACAAAGCCAATAGCACAAAGCAAAGATAAGAAACAGCAGAAAGAGACTTTAAAGTGATCACCACGGTGGTTCTACCTTAGAAACACGAACAGTTAGAAACAGAGGCTTCATCCTGACTGCTCATCAGTTTGTTGTTACCTTTTGAAGTTCAGGGTCTGGCTGCTGGGCTGGGGTTAGCTTTCCCTTTGCTTTGCCTCAGCCTACACCACTCTTTTCCTCCTTCAGCACACAAATTGAACTCAGTTGATTGTAGTGCATGTACAAATAGAATCAATAAGTGGGATCAATAGGCAAGCAGACTAAATATTCCAAGAAATTGAACTACTGGGAACTGGTTCTAATGGATGAAGCTGGCTATTGAAGTTTTCTAGCATTAGCTGATAACCTAGCACTTACAAGCCTGTTATCCAAAAAAGGCCATTTCTGGTTCCCAAAAATGCAATACTCATCTTTTATTTACAGTTTGTGTGATACACACATACAGCATTGATTTCTCAACTGATCAGCCAATCTCCAAAGCTATTCCTTGAAAGGCAATATCAATTTTCCTCTGTCTTTATAATAACAGGACTGTGGGTCATCCATTCATCCATGAATCTGTTCATCAATCCATCCATCAACACCTAGTCTATAAGGGACCCAAGAGGCATTCTCATTAAATGCCTGAAGCACTTTGCCTATTTCCTTTCAATGTGGAGGAGTAGCAGCTTCTTGCCCTCTGTCTAATGCTGAGCAAATATACCTTAAGATATTTTCTACTGCTTGTACCCATAATCTCATCCTTTCTGCTCTTCACTACCCTGAGTTTGTGGCAATGAAATAGGGTAAGAATGTGGATTGATCACCACAACAGACTGGTACAACATCCATGTCACTGCAGAAGATACACCAATCCATCTGTCAGTCTCCAATCCACATTACCTCACTCATGAACAAGACCCTGAGAAAATCCTCCCCTTGGAACAGCAACTCATCCCCAGCCAAGAGGGAGCTTTCCACCTTTTTCCAGTTTAGAATGATGGCCTCACACTTGGAGGTGCTAGTTCTCATTCCAGCTGTTCACACTCAACTGCAAGTCTCTCAAGTGCAAGTTGAGGTCATGGTTTAATGAAGCCAACAGAACTACATCATCTTCAGTAAGTCGAGATGATGTTTTAAGACCACCAAACCCAACATCCTCTACCCCAGCTAAGAGGCTGCACCTAAAAATGATGAACAGAAAAGGTGACAGAAGACAGTCTTGGTGGAATCCAGTAGCGCTGGGAAGGAGTCTGACTTATTGCCAGCAATAAAAACCAAGCTGTTACTACACCAAGCTCCCACAACAATGGGCATGATACCTCATATCCCCAAAACACCGAACAGGCCACCCTGAGGATTGTAGTCAAATGGTACATATCTCCAGGTACATAGAAAACATGTAGACTGGTTCGGCAAATCCCCATGTACCCTCCTATATCCTCAAGAGGATAAAGACCTGGTCCAATGTTTCACAGCCAAGACAAAAATCAGATTGTTCCTCCTGAATCTGAAGTCCAACTAACAGGCAGACGCTCCTTTACAGTACTACGATGAATAGCTTAAAATATTCTTTGACCTTAAAAACTGGTGGTGGTAATGGAAATAATGCAGGGGTCCAAGTAGTGGGGTAATACAAAGAAAAATCAACTGGGACAACTGTTTTGTCACATGAACTTTGGGGGCTGTGAGTTCTGGCCCTGATATATTGATGGACATGTTATTAAATATCCAAATATACACTAGCTAGTCAAAGCTTTTAAATAAAATGCTAAAAACTAGTGTTAAACCTTTGCCTATAATATGTTGCTCATCTTGTCAGATGGCAATTCATATTTAAACAGGCTGTGCAGAATTTTAATGTGAAAGCTTGATATAATGGCATCCTGTCGTGGTTTGACATTTTTGCTGTATGCCAAATTTGTGTTCTATGAGAGTGATCTGCAGTCTTTTTAAACCTCATACCTGCCACCATGAGGGTGAAGTCAAAGCCTTTTTTCACTGACTTCCTGTGCAACTGGTTGGGCAGTGTGGCAAAACCAACATATTCTTTTTCCTGGAAACAACCACACAGACAGAAAACAGATCAGCAGTGGTTAACCCAGAAACCTTGGCCGACAAAGAACCACCTCTGTACACCAACACCGTGGATTTCAACTCAAACAATCAAGATATGATTGAAATGGAGCTTTTCAGCTTTAATTTAAAGGCTTAAATATCTTTTTAGGGCAATAATGAGTACAATATACTTTATGTCTTAAAGATATGTCTATAGTTTAAGTAGTTGGTGTATGTCATCTAGCTTTATAGATGGATAAAGTTGGGTATCATCTGCATAGGAATAAATATGTATGCTATGCCTTTTAATGATACTTCCTAAGGGAAGCATGTATACAGCAAAAAAGAAATGGCGCCAGCATAGAGTTCTGTGGAACTCCACGACTAACATCATGGTTAAGATCCCCCATTTACATGAACAAACTCTAGTCTCTTTTATTAAGTGCAAGATCTCACCCTATAGGGATTTGTTTTGCCAGGCCTGTTGCACTTTTTAAATTCTTCATTCCAAATTAAGTAGCGACTCAAACACAATTTTGGTGAAAATTAAGTACAGGCAACGTCTGTTGAACATGACACATGAAACAAAGCAAATGGAGAACATGACATTGCATTCACAGTGAGATGATGACATAAACATAAAAAATAATAAAGCACTGTGATTTATAATAAATTATATTAAAAAACATGGATGCTAAAATCTGTCAGCACTGACAGAGCTGGGACGCCTCTGTCAGTGCGTCCCAGCTGTGGCTACAATGTAGCTTGCCATCACCAGTGTGTGAATGTGTGTGCGAATGACTGAATGTAGTGTAAAGCGCTTTGGGGTCCTTAATGACTAAGAAAAGCGCTATACAAATGCAGTTGTTTGTTTGTTATGTTTGATATTTGTGCAAAATTTAATTCAGATTGACCCAACCATTAATGAGGAGATAGGGTACATACAGAAACACATACAGTATGATAATTAAAGAAAAATTTACTGGCTGTAGCTCAGGTGGTAGAGCGGGTCCTCCTCACTGGAAGGTCAGTGATTCGATCCCAGGCTCCTCCAGTCTACATGCCAAGTATCCTTGGGCAAGATTCTAACCCCATGTTTGCCTACTGGTGATGGTCAGAGGTGGTGCCAGTGTCCGGCAGCCTCGCCTCTGTCAGTGCGCCCTAGATGCCCTAGGGCTTGGCTTGGCTACAATGTAGCTTGCCATCACAAGTGTGTGAATGTGTGTGTGAATGGGTGAATGACTAATTGTAGTGTAAAGCGCTTTGGGGTCCTTAGGGACTAAGTAAAAGCGCTATACAAATGCAGGCCAAAATTTAAAATCACATTAGTTTATCAATTTACTTTGTTTTTCTAGTTTTTCTAACCCCCTCAATTAAAGCTGAAAGTCAAAACTTCAATTATATTTTAATTATTTGATTTAAAGTCTACTGTGTTGCTACACAGGGCAAAATGACATAAATTCTGTTGTCGTCCAAAAAACGTATGATCCTAAATGTACATCACATTGCCCATCCTTCGTGGTGCAGAAGCTGTATTAGTAGTACGTTCCCATAATTCCCTTCATTTTATTGAAGCAGATGGTGGAGAGAGTGTGCCCCGAGGTTCTCCAAGAATTCATAATACAGTATAGCAGGCAGTGGTTTCACAACAGGAGGGGGTGGAAAGAGTGTACAGTGAGTGCAGACGCATACACGTGTATCTGGAAAGATGGAAAAAGTGTGTGTGTGTGTGTGTGTGTGTGTGTGTGTGTGTGTGTGTGTGTGTGTGTGTGTGTGTGTGTGTGTGTGTGTGTGTGTGTGTGTGTGTGTGTGTGTGTGTGTGTGTGTGTGTGTGTGTGTGTGTGTGTGTGTTACATATTGACAGTTTGTCTGTGAATGTGTTTGTAAGTCACACCCACACAC
>VURO01036848.1:0-19414 GCA_015108175.1 Pelvicachromis taeniatus
TCACCTATGGTCACGAGCTGTGGGTAGTGACCGAAAGAACGAGATCGCGGATACAAGCGGCGGAAATGGGCTTCCTCCAAAGGGTCTCTGGCCTCTCCCTTAGAGATAGGGTGAGAAGTTCGGCCATCCGGGAGGGGCTCAGAGTAGAGCCGCTACTCCTCCGCATCGAAAGGAGCCAGTTGAGGTGGTTCGGGCATCTGACAAGGATGCCTCCTGGGCGCCTCCCGGGTGAGGTGTTCCGGGCATGTCCCACCGGGAGGAGGCCCCGGGGCAGACCCAGGACACGCTGGAGAGATTATATCTCCCGGCAAGGTGTTCCCCCGGATGAGCTGGAGGAGGTGGCTGGGGAGAGGGAGGTCTGGGATTCTGTGCTTGGGCTGCTGCCCCCGCGACCCGGCCCCGGATAAGCGGCAGAAGATGGATGGATGGATGGATGGATGGATGGATGGATGGATGGATGGGACACATGAACAGACAAACAGTCAACATTTTGGGAATCGCTACATTTCAGGTTTTGCAGTGACCACTAATTACATGAAATTAACTTGTCCACTATTTTGGACATGTGACTCTGAAGGGTCAAATGGACAAGGCCCCAGTTATACAGGACGGGAGACTGGTGAGCAACCATCTGGCAACCACTTACAAGTTGCTAAGTGAAACTGATTGCAAACTTATACACAGTGCCACACCAAAAACCTCCTTATGAATGCTTTGGTCACTAGCAGATTGCCACAGTCTGTTTGCATAGAGGACAACTATCCTGGTGGCACCTCTGGCTCCTGTCTTGTTCAATAGATTACAGTTGGCATGACTCAGGGTCCCACACCTCTTTTATGTGTCTCCTTGCTATCACTTCCTCTCTGTCTTCAAACTGAGACTTCCTCTGATTTCTCTCTTGGCTTTGCTCGGCTCTTTATGAGAGAGTTAAATCTCAGGAAGTTAGAAACAACAGCTCTATAAGGGAAACTTTGTTTTGGTCTGATGCCAGCATGTGAATGGGGAAGCTGGCGACTGAGGTGGGCCTTATTATAACAACACAACTATAGAATAAACTACAAATTTCTCACAGATTGACGAGAGCCGCCCTGGGCTCCAGTAGAGCAAATGAATGGAGCCATTTTTCACCTGTTTCCTCACTTGTGTACAAAATTGGAGAAAAAAAAAAAATTAAAGACCATTTGAAACTCAACCAGTGCACTCGTCTCACTTATATGTGGTCAAACAAAAGCATGGAAAGCAGAAAGGCCTGTAGAGAATGTAAATTAAAAAAGCTGCAACTTTAATTATTACAAACACACAGTCACACTTGCCAGCTTCTCTGTGAGTGCTGGCTAAAAAAAGCTCTCAACCATGAGCTAAGAAGCCAAGTGGTGGTAATGACAGCTGTAGTAAAAGAGGTGGTGGCTGTAATAATATCTGTGGCAGCAAAAATAACAGTAGTAGTACTCCTTCAATATGTATAATAATAGAAGCACCAGGAGCTGAACTGTATAAGGGGTACAGCTGAGTTTGGGTACTTTACTTAAGTATTTCCAATACTTAATCATTTAGTTTTACAGTACTGTTTAAAGAGGTAAACATTGTACATCATACAGTAACACATAATGACTGTTGTTACTGAATACAAGACAGTAGTATAAAACTTATGTAATAATACATTTTAATACATTTTATGACTAGGTGTAAGTTAATTGAATAAATTCTATTTCCCTATAGTTAATTATTTAAAAATATAATTAGTTGTTGAATTGTATAAAATCATGAAAAATATATTTTAAAAAGGCTTTAAAAATTGTATTTGTTTTGTTTTATGATTTTCATGGGACATTTAAAATAATAAAATACATATAATAAATACACAGTGCTATAGGTTAACATTTTATTTAATATGTTACAAATGCATAAAAAATCAAGTGTGTTATCTTTCAAGTACCAGCACTGATCAACACTTAATATTTAGTAGCATTTAACCATTTTTCTCTTTGATATTTCATAATTCATGTTTTAATGTGATTCCAAACAAATTCTGGACTTTTAAATGTAATATTTTTATTTTTTACCTATGTTGTACTTCCAGGAGTCGTCCAGAAGTGTTAGGGTATGCCAGGATTGTATATATACTATTTATACATTTTTCTATAGTCAACAAGTGAGACGACTGCTTTTAGAAAGATGTCAGATTTTCAAAATAAAAACCCAGACTTAGCTATGTTTACCAGTCAGTTTTTTGACTCTGAGATTTTCAACTTTAAAGACCTTAGATAGTTGTTAAACGTTAACAGGTTCATCCCAAACATGTCAGATGATCTCAACACAAGCTCCAGTTATTCCAGGATGCTTTAAGGTATCAGATTTTCAAAATAAAAGCTTCTACACCTGCAGATTTGAACAAATATGAGTCAGCAACCAGGCTTCGATCTTTTCAGTCAATCTATTTAGCTACAATTTTTTTACACTCTAGCTTTTGAAGACGTTATTGTGATAACATTTTTATTGTGAATTCTTCTCACTACAATATTCTTGTAGTGAAAATGTCACACTGTGACAGACATAACTGCTTCTTTGATTCAGTTAGACTGTTTCAGACAATACAGTATTATTAGTTATTAGTTATACTGTGGGTCCTGCTCACCACATTGTTGGAGGTGTCGTTCTCTGGCGTCTGGGGCGGTTCAGCGGTAGCAGGACTGTTGGACGGCATGGCAGGGAGCAGCTCGGTGAAACCAAGTTTAGAACGTTAAAAAAAAAAAACTGAGCAAATCAAAACATGGGAAATGCCCTCAGAAGCACCAGGTGCAGCTTCATTCAACCTGTCTCGGTCTGTCAGACGTTCATTCGCTCCCTCAGTCCTCCCCCTCTCCTGGGGGAAGAAAGACAAAACACACACAAACACACACATGAGCACATGTACATCTGGAGCATATTTGTCAGGTCTGAGTAAGGAACCATGCTCAGCATGTGACTGACATCTTTCTTTGACTGTTTTCTTACTTTCTCAGCTGCACACATTTACAGGTAAACTACAGGTATGTCTCTGTGTACTGTGCTTGACGGGTGGGAGCAGAAAAACTTCAGTTTCTGAGCTCTGACATATTAACACACATGCAGGTGTCCTCAGAGGAGTCTGCTGGAATCAGGGTAGCTGTCATCACTGCTGTCGCAGTGTGATTGATGCGCCCCGATGAAAACGTCCCATTTTACTAGACAAAGTGGCCGCATTCAGGCTGCAGATAACATGGCCAAATCAAAATTCTGACCACAAGCATGACAAAGATCTGTGTACTTGTGGTACCAGTTGGACTATATCCAACAACTATCAGTACAGAAGCTTTTGTTTTTTTCTGTGATGTATCACGTTTTATTTTGTTTTGGTTCTTTTTCCGACATTTTCTGCATTTTTTTGAGGCATGTTTATTTATATACTTTTTTTGTTAGAATTGAAGAAAATATAAAACACCAAACAAGTAAGAAATATTTTCCATAAATATCCATAACAAGTTTTATTTAATCTTACATTTTTTTGCTTTTTCTATCCATTTAAAACCCACAGATACTCATATTACAATAACATAAAGCTGACTTTATCACATTTTAATCACCTTATCAATTTTGGGTTTTTTTTTTTATAACAATGGACCTTTTTCTAGGACATTGTGTCTCATCATTGAGCTCGAATGGTCGAGTGGAAGGCAGCAGTGAGAAAGGTGTCCAGTGGAGAGGCAACCATGCGTGACCTTGTAAGTGCTCGAGCTCATATTGGCTCTCGTTTCATCACCTTCTCATCTCATCGCCGTCATTAACATTTTTTGTTATATGGAAGGTAATTAATGACAAAACCAGGGAGCAGGAACAAAGGAAAGCAAGCACAGGGACAGTTTTATAACCGAAGAAGATGTTTTGGAGATAAAATCCTGATTTTTTTTAATATACATATGGTTTAAAATGTGAGCTTAAAGGGTTTTTTTAGCAGCTGTTTTAGGAGATTGTAGGCACTTAGGTGTATTAAAGGGGTATTTACGAACAATTATTGTCAAACGCGCTTTAGCAGAATAGCAAGCTATTATGCGCATGTCTGTTCACAGTTAAAAATTGCATGTAAGGGATACAAACAGGAAAGAAAGAGCAGATTTTAGGATAGCAAACAAAGCATTACAGCTCTATTGACGCAGCTCTTCTTGGGAGATTAAAACACTGATTGCGATCACATTTCAGTCCCTCTATGTTTCAGCGAAGGCATTATAAGAGAGCGTCACGGCAATCAAAGAATACTTAACTGATATCTATGGGAGGAAGATGGAGGTAGAAGCATAACCAGGGGCAAAATCAGCAAACCTTGACTGGTGAGTATAGTTTCTGTGCCCCAGTGATTGTTGGAATTAAAATTTATTATAGATCTTTTTAGTTTATGGGCCACGTGCAGCACAATTTGATCTTAACTGACCTGGACTAATAAAATCACTGCATAATTTAATTGTAAAGCAGTATCTTTAAAACATTTACCTGGGTCACTGCTAAGAGTTTAAAAAGCTGAAACCCTACCTTCATTGAAAGAAACCCTTTAACCCAAATCACTTTAATTTTAGCAGTAAACTAAAAATTAATTTATTGATTTGTAAAACAGATGACACCAAACTTATCACAAAATAAACAAATTTTATCTCAGCTTTTCCACATTCATTGAGTTTATGGTCTTTACATGTGCAAACAGAGGGAAAACACAGAACTGAAATGCATAGTCCTGCATGCTTGTATTCCTCTAAGTAAGCTTACTGCAATGGTTCAAAGTGCAGCAGAAAAGAGTGAACATATTATAGCAGTTCAAATGACTCTGGCTGCCTGTTTGTTTTAAGTCTGATTTGTTTCTTTTAAAGCCTTTCACCACTCCAGAATACATCCCATAACTGCTGCCCTTAGTGCACAACCTTTAACTCGGACAGTTTCAGGTATCCCCCATTATATTCTTATAACTTTCAAATGTTTAGGTTATTTTTTAATTTATTCTGATTTGATTTGATCTTAAGGTTGCACTCAAGTCTCACGTGGTCAACTTTAATTTGAGATGCAGGCTGTCTAAATTATTATAAGGGTTAGAGTTTGTGTGTAAACCTGGTTTAGATAAGTGCTGTACAAAATTATCTTTATTATTAAAACCTCTAGATCAAGAAATGGCTTTAACTTCTATCTATTTTCTAATAAACCCAACATCAGGAATGGAAATGCACGTTATCACAAAATGAAGAACTACTGACTTGGATGCATCTTTGGCAGTCCTGGTTTAAATAACTAATCTACTGTTTGGAGGCACTTCATGGTTGCTGAGTGGCAAGATTTGCTTGTGGAAAGACGTTGGTTTTACCTTGCCCTAACATGAAATGCCTTAAAACCAAGCCAGACATGCCTGTGACAGACACTTAAACACTGAAAGAGAGCCCTGTTAAGACTGACTCTTCCCATCAGATGTCAGAATATGTCCTAGCATACGGCTAATAAACTCTAACTTGTTAAGTATACTAAGAGTAATACAAGTTAAGTATGAAATGCAAAAAATCTATGCTCAAATAGTGACCGATATTCAGTGTTATTACCTCTTAATGCAAAAGTATTCTAACTATGCTTTTTTTTTCGGGGGGAGGGGGGTAAATTTTACTTCAGGGCTATGTCAGGTGTTTCCAAAGCACAGGAAATTTTCAGCGCTCTATTAACTGTTGAGCTGCAGGAAGTGGGAATCATAGTAGTTCCTATAAAACCATTTTTAGGATCTTTTTTATGTTTTCACTCAGAGCAGAAACTTTCTCCATACAAGAGGAACTTTAACTAGGTGTACAGATATTGGTCAAACTATATTTTATATTTTAAAATAGTCAAACACTCACAAGGTAGAGGTTTGTCAGGTCATAGAAAAAAATACTGTGCTTTATTCTCCTTCAGTGCACTGGACTATAACTTACAAAATCAACAAAAGTTTTTATTTAATATGAAATGAAAACAGCAACTGAGAGCATAAAATCATGGGGAAAGTGTTTAATAGTGTTATTTTTCCCAGACTTCAATACATCTGGGTGGCTTTTTGCTGCAGGGTATTAAAAGTTTCCAAATTTAAAATACTTCCACACTGGCTTCACTTTTGAAACTGGGGATAAACCAGTCTTGAAGTTCTTGGGGAGTGGCGAGCTTAAATGAGTGACTTCAGTTTAGTTTTATTCTCTATTTTTCAGGAACAATTCACAAGAGAAAAGCTTTCTTGTTACAGCTTTAGCTACCTGCGCGCAACTTCCTACATCTTTACTCTGACGCGCAAAGCTACGGCTAGACTAATATAAACGCATGAGCACATAGAAACTGTTCTCAGTTCATGTTGAGGGTCTCCGATGGGCAGAGAAATGCCATCATGCTGCAGGAAGAAGACACCGAAACTGATCAAACTTCATCAAAGCGAAAGCGTCCACATCACAAAGTGAGTCGCCAATATGTCGGGCTGTGATTTGGACTACTTGTTATGAAAACATCCTGATTATAAGGGTTAATGTCCACAATGAAATCCAAGTCACATTAGTTAAAAGCTTTAATTTCTAAAAATTGTTCAGGTAACAAGTGACATGGAAATCAGAATGATAAGGTTTTGGACGTGATCTAATCATAATAAAGTGACCAGGTCTGTTTGGTTTGTTTTTCATCTCCTCTGAAGAAAAAGAGGAGGGAATAACTGAAACTGTGGTTTTGGAGTGTCCACATATAACACTAATCAAATCAGTACTGACTCTTGGTTTAATAAACCTCAATCACAGATTAAATCAGTAGCTAAAGGGATAACCTGATCTTTGAGGATTACACCATACAGGATGGCCTCTGTTTCAGATAAACACCCCTGGATTAGTGCGCTGGGTGTGAAGTCTGTTGTTTCTGTGCTTTTGTGAGTGTGATTTGTTCAGACAGGTGTCAGAAACTCATCCCAAAAAGGAGCTTTAAAATGTGGTGCTGTAGACCTTAGCAGTGATCTGGATTCGAGCACAGTGTGAGCGCAGCCAGTGTGTCTGGCTTTGCTCAGGATGCATTGTACAGTATGTCACTCCTCATGCTCCACCCTTACATCACCTACTGTAAAGACAACAGGGCCAGGGTTACCAGCAGAAACACGGAGTGGAAACTTTGCAGAAATGGTTGTACAGTATCCACCCCGCCATTCCCGGGGGCTCCCTGCACAAACTCCAGGCTACAAGCCAACTAACTCCTCCAAGTCCTAAGTATTTAGGTCACACACACACACACCTCACCCTCCTATAGCAAGTCAATATACACTGATTTAAACTGTTCCAGTCTTCATGCCAGCAGTGGTTTAAATTAGCCCCTAGTCAAAGGCCCAAGCAGAAGCCTGCATTGGTGGGAGGAGAAATGGTTGCGCAGAGAAAAAGCTTCAGAGGAAGGTCAAGGTAATGAGAATGAGGCAGTGACAAGACAGGAACATAAGTGATTAGTTTTCACAATAAAAGCATTACATCCTATTAATAAGTTTGAGTAGTTCTACTTTTCAAATGTTTTTATCCTGTTATTATTAATGTTTTACAAACCAAGGCAAAACGCTACTTTAAAAAAAAAAAAAGAAACCACTGACCGATTCTTATTTCTAAATTAGGTTTAAAATTATGCACTTTTCCCAAAGTACAGCACTTTATAAATTATTTGTACTCACAGTAATATTTCAGATTTTGCAAATACACCGGTTATCTGAGGACAAAATACTCATAGCACACCCCACCCTCTGGTGTAACATTTTGAAGGTACTAAAATCATGTTCTTAGTTAAAAGAAGAACACGAGGTGGGAAACATGTATTGTTCTTATTATCATTATTATTATTATTATTTTGTCTGTTCTAAAAGTTGTCAGATTGAGATATTTATTTCATTAAATGTATATGTTGTTGGAGAATGATGTCCAGTTAGATTGTACATAGAATTTTGTAAAAGAAATTACATTTAAACGTATTATTAATATTCATATCATCTACCAATTTCTATTTCTCAATTAGTAAATTATATATCATTAACTAGTTTAATGTTTTAGCCAAATTTTTCACAGATATGAAATGACATTTCTAAAACAATTACCATCAAATTCAACATATAATGAAACAGCTCTCAAATTATTTCAGCAGTATTTGGGTAAGAGGCCTTTCTGGATTCAAGTAGTAAGGAATATATTTAATAATTAACTCCCTTATAATAATTAAGTAATTAAGCCCAAACCTGTTGCAGTTTTTGTTATGTTAAACATGATCTTACCATTAGAATAAAGGCATTTAAAACATTTATTCAATATGATGCTCATTGTTATTTAAAACACACCCTTGGAACGCTTTCATGTTTATGAAAACAGACAGACAAAGATAACAGAAGAATGAAGAAACTTCAGATTTATGACGAGTTATATTTATTTATATTGACTTTCTCATTCATGTGTTATTTTTCTTGTGACAAAAAGGAATTGTATTTCTAAACATTGTCCACTTATAGCATTATCTAAATGTGGAACTTTATTTAGAAAAACACCCACTTAAATCACCTCTTTCTCATCCCTTTATGTCAAAAATGTAATAAATATCAATAAATAAATAAACAAGTACTTGGCACTCCCATTAATTGTCTAAGATAATTTTTAAAAGCCTAAATGGTGCAAATTCACTAATTAAAATAAAAGATTTTCAATTTTTCAATTGTTTGTGACATTTCTTTAAGGCAGTATAATTTGGGGATTTCATGGACAACCTAAAAAAGGAAAGTATTTTCTATTTCTCCCAGTTTCCTTACATTTTACAAGCCAAAATATAACCAACATCCTCAAAGATATAATAAAATACTGCAGATATCTTTGTAGCAAATATATTCCTTCAAATAAATATAAAAAGTATATAAATGTCATATATGTATAATTATTGTTTACTTTACCACATCCGTGTGATTAAGTACCTTTAAGTAGTTAAACAAACGCGTTTGTGTCGACTTTTATTTTTAAAGCCCATTCCGGAAGTGTAGTGGTTGCTTCTGCTACCTTGACAACGCTAGGTATATGACAATTAATATTGTGAGCGACCTCACGCGGCCTTTACCGGACGGCCTCTTATAACCGGTGTATAATCCCGGCTGGGGTGTTTGCGGGGCGGTCAGCGGGTGAGAGGCACGTGTCTGAGTGTGTAGCGACGATAAGCTTTACTGGGTCAGGTAAAAAACACACACGGGGGCGCGTCTCAGACCGAATGCACCCGTTAACCCCGGCATGCGCGTCCCCGCCTGCTCGCTCGCTCACTCTCCGGTTCCGCGCGCTGATGTGTCTGTCTGCATCTGGTGAACGAAGAGGACGGTGCGCTCCGGTTTAACGTTACCTGCTGGTGTCTGCGGGGGGGCAGAAGCCTGGCGTACGGTGCAGGGCTTGTACCCTCCGCCGGACAACGTTTAATAAGCATCCGTTATATAACGGCTGTCCGGTGGCGGTGATTTTCCTCCCACTGTACAAAAGAAGTCCCCAAGTTCACTCGCCCCGTGTACCGCTCCGTCTTCACGCGCACATCATCTGCTAAAACGGAACCGACGGTTTGGCTCCGGAGCGCGCAACGACTTTAGGAGGTGACTGTTAGCTAACTTAACGGCTGTAACGGGTGCCGGTGTGCGTTCAAAATGTAACGTTTATATTTACCGTGTCGTCCGTCCCTCAGGCACCCGGACCCTGACGGTCGTCGCTCTCTCTCCTCTCGTTCACTCTCGATCTCTCTCTCTCACACACACACTCAACCTCTCTCTCTCTCTCTCCTCGCGCTCTACCGGGTCTTCTCTCTCCGTTGCTGGCTCGCGCTCCCCCGCCTGCGCTCTCCCCCCCCTATCTTTCTCGAGCCGCAGAGGCTGCCGCACCGGAGAGAAAGTTTCCGCAGGGTCCTAAAGACGCCTCAAAATGCACGCGGCGCGAGCACGGGCAAGCCAACGCGCGCGTGTATACAGGAGACAGGTGTGTAGAAAATGAGGTTCAGTTCAGAGCTGCCTCGGGAGCCCGCTTTAACCCGTACAGTTATTTACAATGTCTTAAGATTTGCTGGCTGGATGAATTTAAAATAAAATCTACTTCAGTTAAAACAGAAGTGAGTGGATTCCTGCATTACAGTAGCCGAAAGAGCGGGGGTTGTGTGTGTGTGTGTGTGTGGGGGGGGATAAATAGTTAAATAAATAAATGAATAAACTATTTCAAGTAGACAAGAAGAAAAATATGGCGAAAGATAAAAATTATCCAAAAGACTAGAGGAAATCCAATAAAGGGCAATATAAGGCAATATAATAGACTTATATAAAACAGTGATCTGAATTAAATTGAACAATTTATATCAATAATTAAAGTTCAAAATAAAATGGATTATTTGACTATAAAAATGTGAAATAATACAGGAGGGAACTTAAGTAAGAATTTGAATAAAATGCAGTCAAACACTAAAAAAAAAGTGACTTCAGTAAAGTGTCTCTACAAAATAAAATAGCTCAGTCAGTTCAAGAAAGCAAAATTAAAAGTCACTTACTAAATGCATTAACAAACAGTCGGCATCTGAAGTCACGTGACTTTAAAGTGGTTCAGTGTACTCACAGCATGAGACCGAGAGGGGATAAATCAGCCACTGACCCATTGTTTTTACAGCAAACCTGTATGTACTCTAAGAGATCCTCAGGATTCATGACTAGTGAAGCGTGCCTCCCCATGATCAGAAAGGTGATGATGGCAAAGATTAAACATCATTCATATATTTCCATATACACAGGAGAAACACGGGATGCAATCTATATTATAAACGTGTTTTAACAGAAGGAATCACAGGTAGAAGATGAGCCTGGTATTAAAGTGCAGGTACAAAGTATACCTTTTATATCCTGCAGCTTGTTTTGGTCAGCCACCTATCCCATCTGGTGAACTGGTGTCTTCTCTAATAACATAAAGCAGATCAAAGATGGTTCTTTCACCTGGGTTTGTTCAACAGGTATAAAAGACCTCTGGGCACTCGAGGACCTCTGGACTTCCAAAGTTTGGTCATGCTGTGTTGATGCTGACCTCTAATCTTACTCCTATTGAGTTTATTCGAACTACAGAAAGTGAAAAATACCATGCATTAAAACAAAACGGCCAGTACACCAAAATAATTAGGTAATACATAAAAATATGAAGTTCCTGTGTTTTCACTATCATTTTTATAGTGGATGCATGGGATACAGTATGTATCCACTCCACACTGTACACGTGAATACACGTTTTCTGTCATTTTACATGTTTATTTCTTACTGTTTACAAGCTGTGCCGATGCACTCCCTGACACGACTCCAATGGGATTTTTTATTTTTATTAAATTGATTTTATGTTGAATGTGTATTTCCTTATTTGTCTTTTTTTCCCTTGTCTATATACTGCTTTAATCGTATAATATTACCCACCAACCATTTTTATTAAACTAGATTGACCCTAATGTAATCTAACAGAATGGCTAGAGGGTAAAAATGTCTCAAAATGTGTGTTTTGAGTTATGATTTAAGTTATTATGGGTTTGGGTTTTTTGAGAGGTCTGCAGCATCGGATCCCCTGCAGTCTGCAGCCAGGAGAGGAGAAGAAAACACACAAATCGAGTATCCACAGACTGAAGATTTCAGGAGGGGGAGCAGAGATTAAGGAGGTCAAAGAGATGCTGTGGGGCAGGAACGTGAAGGGACTTGTAGTTTCGGAGGCGGGCAGTGTAGAAGGGGTTTCTTCTGCTCGAGCAGGACTTATGTTACAGTATTTCGTGTAAAAACAAAGGCTTGTGCAGAAAAGTCCAAAAAATTAAAATCTTACCTTTCTAATCACCTCATGATGCTTCTGATCCCCTTCGTGATTCGGGGGAACTATGTTGGAGAAAAATGCTGCTGTCTCGGGTGAGACGGCTTCACAGCGAGCTGCTGTACCTTTCTCTTGGCTGTCTTATCTTCACCTGCAGCACCCACACCGGCTTGTTTCTTGTTTGGCAGGTTACTTTCTTCTGGTTGTCACTCCTTTCTCAACAGGTGAAGTTCAGCCTGATGCAACACGTTGAAACCTGCTCGCTCACTGCTGCGCTGTGCTCTGCAAATGGAGGGAAAAAGTTTGGAATTACCGGGAAGAACAGGTGGTCTAATTTTCATCCTATTTACAAAATAACTGCTGGATCGGACTGAGGAGCGTGTGAAAGGATTCCCTTAGAAATGATAGCGTGCCCATCTCAGCACTCTCACTTCCACATTTTCAGTTTGCTCCATCTGTTAAAAATATCAGACTACTCCAAAAAATCGTAACAGCTGATAAAGTAAATATTAACATCTATTTGTTTTGCATAATTTTATCGTGAACATAGAGGTGGAGGGAGTGATTCTTGCCCTTCTTGCTCGTGCATTTTGCTACCGGACAAAATAAAAGCTTTCCTGTACTCCTAATGAAGGTTGTTGTGTCTGCATGCAGCCCTTGCAGGCATTCATTTACACATACCTCTCCTTAAGGTCCTGTCACACCATTTCAATCACGTTGAGGTCTGGACTTTGTCTGGGCTATTGCAACACCTTGATTTTTTTTCTTTTTCAGCCATTCTGTTGCAGATTAGCTGCTGTGCTTGGGTTCATTGTCCTGTTGCATGACTCACTTGAGACCAAACCTTAGCTGCTGCACAAATGACCTCACGTTTGACTCTTTAGCTGATGGTTGACAAATGCATTTAAAGAAAGTAAAATACTAAATGGAAAAAAATGTAGGCTTAATCTTAATCTTCCACTTACCGTGGGCCGAGTCGCAGGGCAGCAGCTTAAGCAGAGCAGCCCAGACCTCCCTCTCCCCAGACAGCTTCTCCAGCTTATCTGGGGGGGGCACCTTGGCATTCTCAGGCCAGCCGATAGATATAATCTCTCCAGCATATCCTGGGGCTACCCCCGGGCCACCACCCAGTAGGACATGCCTGGGACACCTCACCCAAGCTCAAGTGACTCTTTTCGATGTGGAGGAGTGTGATTGTGGCTTTAATCTCAGCCCCTCCCAAATGACTGAAGTCTTCTTTCATTAAAAAAGACTTTTATCATTCCTTGATGTCACTTACAGTATCATTTTTTGGCATGTTGGTTACTTAGGATTTCTTTGTTTAACTGCAGTGAGTTTCTCATCTGAGGTTGACCGATCACACGGTACTGGTCTCCACCAGATTTCTTGTAATCTGTTAGTCGGACTCAAACTTTTTTTTCAAATTTTTTTTTTTTTTTTTACAGTTTGTGTCTCCTGTAATTTTAGAGTATTTATTAAACAGTCATTTATTAAACAGTCGTCACAAGTTCAGAATGATTCTGATTTACTAACTTACGCTTGAGGGTGAGAACAAAATAGGCTAGTATGCACGTTTCATACATCTTTGTGTGCAAAGTCGTTTTTTGTGCAGGGCGGGAATGTTTCCACAGAAATTTTAGTAAATGAGGCCCATTGTTCCAGGAGTCCTGTTGTTTGCTCAGGGGCAACTTTGCGAAAGTCGCCTGGCAACCCATTGAACATGCTAATTGAGGCCTATAGAGTCTGAGATGTATCTCTTTGGGTTTTTTTTTACAGTTTCTCTAAGTGTTGCTGTGAATTTGCTGGGACATCCACTCCTGGGAGGATTGTGGAGTTAACACAAACCTCAATGGACCAGAAAACATAAAATATCAGCCTTTAGAGAGGTGCACATGATCAATTAATCAAGTGTGTTTGGTTGCTATTTAGAGGAAGAGGGCGTACTTAGTTTGTCATGGGTCTACAGATTGTTTTCACGTCATCGTAACTGAAGGATGTTTCAGACTCACCATATCCAGCTCTCACTCAAAATGATCAAAAACAACATTTTGAAGCTTAGTCTTACGGGGAAAGAGGCTGTCTGTCTTCCAAATCCTGGAGCCGGTTCCACATGAGAGAGGCCTGATAGCCGAAGGCTCTGCTTTGAGAAACTCTAGTAACCACCAGTCTGCAGCCTGACAGTGGAGTGCTCTATTAGGACAATATGAAGGCTTGAACATGTGATGTGGTTTGATTTTTCAGGATTTTATATCTGAGAAGAAGGATTTCTGATTCCTGTCAGCACTCTTGCCTCATCATTTTGGATCAGTTGAAGGTATTTCAGGGTTTTTTTTGTTCTTTTTTTTTTTTTTTTTAGAACAACCTGATAAAGGGGATAACAAAACTCCAGTTTAGAAATAGCACAGCAGCATCATTCTGAGATGTTTCTATGAGTAAAAGGAGCAATATTAGATCACCAGCCCAAGATAATGAGGTCAGAGCTGTTAACTGATACTGGGGAGTTTTTATCCACCATTTTTATTATGATATCAGGTGTTTATTAATGATGCTACATGCAAAAGCATGATAAACAATTTATTCTGGATTTGTTTGAGACCTCCGCTGTCGACTGAGAATCTTTAACTTGTAAAAATGTGTATTTTCAGTCCAGTTATCAATAAAACTGCATAATATCAAATGGAAATGTTCCGTTTTGGACTGAATTGTGTTGCAGATTTTATTTTCAATTTACAAAATTTTAACTTTTGCAAAACAAATGTCAAAATGGGTCTGAATGCCATCAGAAGCAGCTGTTTAGAGACAAATATGCAATAATCATCACATCTGAAATCAAAGCATTTTTTAAACTAAATTCAAATTAACAAATATTTTCATCGGCTTTACACAAATTATTATTTGGTCCCCATATGCTGTCATAGAAAAAGCAACAGGGAGACCTCTGACCCCTGAAAGCTAAATTAGAGAGCATTTTTATCCGTATGTAATGTGTATGTAAAGCAAATATTTCATTGTTTTTCCCTGATAAGTGACCTACATATTTAACAAGATCATTCATTGATAAACTGTCAGATCTAGGAGACTTTTATTTTATTATAAATATGAAAAGAAAATTGATTTTGTCTCCTGAAGAGGACTCTAATCCCAGTTTAACCTCTGGGAAAAAGAGGCTAAACTGATCTTTATACCACACAGAGTCACGACAGCTCTGGGTGTCTGTGAGTATATGAGGCGGTGTACTGCTGGATGGGGGGTGGGTTATTTATAGCAGTCAGTGAGGTCACCAACAACAGACAGCCTCAATGAGCTGTATTCAGTCTATAGTATAAACCCCCGCCTTGCATACGCTCCACAGAGTCATGACCTCTGAGGGAAGCTCCTGGGAAAAGTGCGAGCTGTTGATCGTTACTGATGAGGACACTAAATCAGGGAGAAAGTTTAAACATAAAGGCCGTGGGTGTACTTACAGAAACGAGTGTGTGAGAGAGATCCTCTCGGATGGAAACGTTGGACCTTTTTTGGTCAGACTGCAGCTCTTATTGTGCTGCCCTCACATTCCTGTCATTCTTTAAATGGCTGACGTTTGAGAGCCAAAGTGGTAACAGAGTAACTTTTTCTCAGCTTTGACTCTTTAAATATTAAACTTTTATTACAGATGTCTACTCCATTACGTTTCACAGGGAAGCGTCTGGATGTCTTTACCTCTTTGGGTATTCAAATTTGGGATCAAAATGCAGAAATTAAGCAAGAATAGAGACAAACTTTTTAAATGTGTGCAAATATTAGGTTGATATTTAATTGTCGTGTTAATCTTGTAAAGCCTCAACCATCAAGTAATTGTTAAAAAAAATCTTTTTTGGGAGGGGCAATGTTTGTTGACAGTCTGAATGGCCCAGGGGGAGAAGCTGTTAGTGAGTCTGGAGGTGTGAGACCTTATTGGCCTGAGGCGACAACCAGAGGGCAGCAGGTCAAACAGGTGGTGGGCGGGTGAGGGGTCACCTGTGACGGCCCTGGTTTTCGTGAGACGGGAGGAGCCGACGATGGTCTCAAGGGGTGCCAGATTTCTCAGGCAGTGTTAATTACCCCCTGCACAGCCTCCCTGTTCTCACGAGAGGAAAGTGTATAATTTCTCATTTTCTTCTAAACGTAAATGGAAGCTAAATTTTGATTTTACGTTGTACTCTCCTGTATTCCTCATTTTCTGTTGCTTTCACTCTTTAGTCTGATACTGAGATACAGAGTTAAGATTTTAAACATGAGGCCATTTCACACTTCAGATCTGATCTGAGGTCATGGCCTGATAAATGTTGGCACCAAACCAGCCCAGTAACAGGATAAATATGGCACTCTTTAAAGCCACTTTTCATAAGAGTCCCTTCTACTTGCAATACATTTGCTTCAGTAAGACTCCAAATACTGGACTTGTTTAGCAGAACATTTTAATGTTATCAGCATCTAAAGCATCTGAAGAGGTTCAACCTCCAACAACACTTGTAGTATAAAGAACGGCTTTATTACTTGACCAATAGGCGTTTCAGCCTGTGCCTTTTGTTGTATTCACTTAAATGTAAAGGTTTTTTTTTTGTCTTAAATGAGATGGAATTTTTATTTTTATAGCAGAAAACAACAAGAGTCTGATTTACTTAGATTTAGAGTAAATATGCTTCAGCATTCCCACAAAGCTGTATATAGCAACTATTTATCAAGTCCAAATGAGTCTTTTATAGGTTTTATGGATTTTTTAATTTGTACACTCTTTTTTATTTATTCATTTTTCTAATTGAATTCTAATTCACTTGTGAATTTTCCCAATATGGGATAAATAAAATCTGCTTAATTTACAACTGGTCTTGTAACCCACCTCCACCTAAATGTCTCTTTTTAATTCTATATCTGATTTGATATCCATTATTATTGATGTCTGCTGGTCTCCTCATCCAATATATGCACAGTGACAAGGTCACTTAATCAGGAGGTCACAAAAAAACCCCTAAATATATTAAAGAATTTCTGCAGTGCTTCTGGATAAAACAAAGATCTGAATATTCTGAATCTTTTCAATTTTATTTTGCCCTACAATCCTATAGTGGTATTTTTTTATTTTTTTTTAGGTTAGTGGGTCATCTAGTCTAAAATAGATGACGCCTTTGTTTTTCTAATGACCCAGAACTTCATGTGAATGATTAAAAACACTCACTTCTTCTCATACACCTCACTTCTCAGGTTTCTCTGGCCTGTAGTTTATTTTTCTGGTGGTTCTCAGTGAGTTGCTGCAATATCCACAGGATTTAGAAAAGCTGTAAACCAGATGAGGGAAGTCAAGGAATTTTACAAATGGATCACTTTCCAAGAATACAGCAGAGTGTGGTCTCCAGCTTGTTTTACAGATTTATTACATTAGATATGTTTGTTTTGCCAAACTGCGCTGCAGAGCAGACCAGAAGGGGAATCGAGGGCTGAGATCATGGAAGAGGTAATTATACATACGCTTTGGAGCCTTGCGCATCCTCCAGAGATCAAGACCAGCGCTCACAGAGACCAAAGAAACTCCTAGTTTGATGTTAAATATTATTTATTGCAGATCAAACACAGATGCACACTTATCACTCACACCATCAGCTCCAGCAGGCTCAGAGCTGAAGGTGTTTACAGCTTCATGTCAGGACGTGCCTGACCTGTCGCACTCGATTTCTCTCACTCGCTTACTTTCTCACACACAAACACACGCACCGAAACGTGAGCTCATCTATTTATTAACCCACTCACACAGTCAGTCAATCATTTGGCAGACTTGAAAAGTGATAATCCCAGTTGCAGTAAGTCAGTCAAACAACCTGGAGGGCTGATGAAAGCGGAGGGAAACCGATCGGAAAACGTATAAAACGGTAAAGAGAACAAACCAACAACCTGTACAGGTGTTCAAAAACATGCTGTGGATGAAATAAAATATCTTTGGATTTGCATACAGACATAATTTTTGGGGTTGATGATTGAAGATCAACTCCGGTAAATCCCGTGCATTTTGGAGGAAGCTCTGAAAGGCAGTAAAAAGTAGCAAAGGTTGGATTGTTTTGAATATTTTAAATCCTTTCTGAAGGGTAAAGTTAAAGTAAAAACGGTTTCCTGTGTGGTTCAGTCAGAGCTAAAGGGACTTTTTCTGCCCTTGACGTCTTCTCAAACTTTCTGACTTGAATCGAAGCACTTATAACCCTTCATAAGAGGCCGACTTCATCTCAAAGATGTGAAAGTATCCAGATTTTCACATGTAAAAGCAAAAAGCTACAGAAAAGTCCGATAAAACAGCTCACACAATATGTTGATATGATGTTTAACTGTTCATTTGGTGGGTCTAAGTATTTCCAGCTCTGCTACTCTAGTAAAACTGACCCTGTTGACGTTACACATACTGCAGTACCAGGATACACCGGGAGGCCTGGACACCCTGAGCTGCTATCATTACCGGCAGATATCACACACAGACTGTATAGAAAGATGGACAACATGCAGCAGTCTCTGAGGGCTTTGATCTGTGACCGAGCTCATTCAGCAAATCTGTTCAGAGACACGGAAGCAGTTCTTAAGCCTTGATATTTTTTTTGCGTTTCAGTCGTCTTCATCTTCATTTTTTTGGAGCTACAAGTCACCATATTGAGATGAGATGGTGCACCGTATCCAAAGACTGTATGAGGGCAATGTAAACACTCATACCTGCCACGTAGAATACTAGAACTTCACTTGTTAAAGCTGGAGCACAGGCTTTTAACAGTTAACGACACACCAAGCAACGTTATTATTATGCATAATAATGCCTGCAAAAAACACCAAATTGAAAGTCTTAATATAGTTCAAGTACGTGCTTTATTGAAAAGATACCCCATGTACAGCTGTCATAAATGGGTATGGTTGCTATAGAGAATAAAAGAGGCTGTAAACATGCTTATTTCTGCTGTGAAGTTGGAACTGCGGCGTTTCAGCCATCTAGACAAAGCAGAGAGAGCAGCTGCAAATAATGCTCAACTAGAAAGCCACAAGCTGAAGATTTTCCCCATTTTCATGTTTAAAAATTAAAAAAAAAAAAAAATTGTACAGTGGAAGAAAGCGGCGACACGATGCCCATTTTTACATACAGTCTGTGGGGTTTTTTTGATTTTAGACACCAGGAGCGGGACTTTAACTTTCCACTCTGCCGGGCTTGACGCAGCAGGAAACATCCCATTAAAGCTTATCGTCTCAGCAGGACCCGACGACACTCGTACACACAAAAACGATCAAGCCGAAAGAATAAATGGCCAAAAACCCAACAAATTAAAGCAATAAATACTAAGCACACAGTGCCAAATCTTAAAACTTTACAGCTCGCCTCTAGTCTTTGACTCGTCCTCTTCCTCCACCTCCTATGTTACATGCGTTATCTCCTTCCTCACCCTGAAGCTTTCGTGCTCGCTACACCTTTACACACATCTTTCTTCTCACTTACTCGAACCTTACTCGTGGCTTTAAAAAAAAGGGAAAAATGCTGAGCGCACACACATGCTACAGTACAGATCAGTAGATTTCAGATTCCTCAGTTAGCTATGCATAAT
>VURO01036848.1:19434-42566 GCA_015108175.1 Pelvicachromis taeniatus
AAATCCCCAATTAAAAAAAAAAAAAAAAAACCAAAAAAAAAAAAAAAAAATCAAAACAAATGTAAAATCACAGTGAACAGACGCACACAGAATCACAGCTATACATCAGTAGTGACCCAGCGGCCGTTTGGTGTCCAGCATCGTGATTGGTTGATTGGCAGAGGAGCTCATCCCCTCTCCGTCGGCTAAAAACGAATATCTGAAGATGTACTCAGTCAGTCTTCTTTGGCCGTGATGAAACATGACTCCGCCTGAGGGACAGGCCAGCCAATGAAAAGTTACCGAGGCATGTAGGAACAGTAAAGCGTTGACACACGTTATCACTTCATGCTTTTTTAAATCTGTTCGGCTGCGATTCATCCGCTCATGTTAACCAGTTACAATCTGCTAAATCATTCGCTGGTACACAGAATTTTCTCTCTAATTTAATCAAATATTCTGATTGTGAATAAACAGCCAGAATTTTCACACACTTTTAAAACGCCTCCTGTTCATTTTGCTTTCACAAAAATGATTGAAAAATGATCAGATTGGCGTTTAAATTGTCACCATTTATTCAGACTTTGCTGGTTGCACTTTAGAATAAAGCAGCTCTCATTGGGCTGAACACATCGTGACAAGTTATGACAGCCCCAGTATCACATGTTATGGGATTTTACGTTTCAGGCAGATTAAACAAACAAGATTTTAGACATGCAGGTAGAGCTCAAAAGAATCTGAGCAGCTGTTTTGACTGTTTGTTAGTTTAAGCGTCGGGTTTTTATTTAGACAGTAGATGCAATCTTGTCATTTGACTCTTGGAAGGAGAGCAGAGTACCAAACGTCTCCTCCTCCTTATGATATTCAGCTTTAAAAACCACCAAGGAACCATTTTTAATTTGTTAAACCCCAAACTTAAAAATGGATTTTAGGCACAATGATGCAAAAAACAACTCTGTTCTTGGAATAAAATAGATGCTTAAGCTGCTGTTTGTTACTATGAAATTAGATCATTTATGATTTAGACATGTTTTGTTTGTTCAAAACAAAATAAAAGTCTTTGACCTCATTGTTCTTGATTTGTGCCGCTTCTTTTAGTTAGCAGCTGAACATGAACTAAAAATAAGATTTGAAAAGCAAAACCGCCCCTGTAGGAGGATTTTGTTTGCCGCGCAGAACTGCTTGATTTGTTTTCTGAAGCGGCACCCATCCTGTCGAACACCGGGGTGTGTTTGTCTCTTTGATTGCTTCTGCATGAAGCAAAATTGAAACCTCACAAAGCTGACCGCGAGGAACCAGAAACAAGCCATTTGGAGGCCTGTGCAAACAAGTTCAAACACATAAACAGCTCGACTGAGTCATCAAATCAACCAGTTTTCCCCCATAAAACATGAACGCGGCATCGTTCTTGCCTTTCCTTACATTTCCGTTTTTTGAGGACACCGAACGGAGTTTGTTTCATTTTTTTTAATGAAAAAAACTGCATACACAGCCGTGTTCTTCTGCTCTAGAATAGTTCTAATTATCGTGCAGTCAATAAGAGGAAATGCATGAGAATACTTACTGTTAACTTTGTGTCCTGTCAGCATTTTAACCTGCTAAACACAGAGAGAGAGAGACAGAGAGAGAGAACAATTCATTAGTGCACAGCAGAGCAGTTTGAGGCTAAAGCAAGTGCTAAAGGTTCCTGCCAGAACCTGTAATAAGAAGCAGAGCAGCTCCTAGCACAGAAACATGAAAGAAGCCCTTACTTAGCAGGTGCCACACAAATTAACTCCAGAGACAAAAACTCTACTATAGACGGCCCTGATGCAGTAATTTTATTTATCCTCCAAGACTTAACTGTGGCCTCCTGTCCGTCTGTCTGTAGGGGTTTGGATTATTATCACAGGTTAGTACTCTAACGAGCGCTCAGGCCAAGACCAGGAAGTAGTTTCACCACTTCTTCTCCGCAGGCGGTCCCCTCATAAAGAGGAGGGGCTCCATAAAGCACGGCTAATGAGATGGCACGCTAATGAAGCTTGCTACGGTGCAGGCGAGCGCACCTGGAGAATAGAAGGCGAGCAGGAAAAGCTGCGTGCACGAGCGGATTTGAAGTCTAAGCAGAGAGACAGCGATGCGATCCACAAATCAGATTTGGCTCCATCATCATCATCATCATCATCAGAAAAAAGGTAGAGAAACTTATCTTTTTTCTGGAACTGCTAATGCTGGCTGTATTTCACTAAAAGACATAATAGCGCTGTACTACTATATCATGATTAAATTATCTTGATGCTTCCTTTCCTCTGCACAGATCAGCTGTTTGCACCCTTTTAACAGTTGTGCAAATAAATACACGCTGTCCTTGATTACATCCAATTTCCAGGCACGTTTCAGAAGGAAATATCGCCCTTTTTATTCCACTTAACTCAACTGTAAAACACAGCTCCTCTGATTTTCTATATAAACCATGTGAGCAGATGATAAAATATGATGCATTACTGCAGATTAAAGGCCTTTTTTCCAGACGAGCATGTGTTTTTAGTTTTGTGGCTTGTTAAAATTGTTCAGATTGGAGTTATGTAAAAGCACCGCTGGGATTTATGTGAGGTTACCAGCGTGAATGCAGGCCCCAAACGAAGAGAGCTATGCAGGCCCGCGTGTGCATGCTGTGCCTATGTACCGTCACCAGGGGGCACTGTCAGAAATAAAGGGATCAATGATTTATGTGCTCAAGTTGGTCGTTCAGCTTAGCCCCAGCAGGGAATTCCCACTCTTTGAACTTTAAGATAGCACAGAATGAATGGGTCTCTAAGGACCTGTAGAACAAATATAAATCGTGATTTTTATAAAAGGATTTTTTAAAACTAGATTCTATTCTAGTAAAATACCTTCCTGTGGCTCTTAGGGGCGTCACAGCACCATGAGGCCAGCGCCTCTGCTCAGTGACTTTAGTAACTCACATGATTACTAAAGTCATGTGAGTTAGTGGTGGGGCAATGTTGCTCAGGGTTGCCTCCAAGGCGACAGCACCACAAGGGGTTAAAATCCTGGGAAACTCCATCAGCCTACATGAAGAAGCTTCATGTAGATAAGATCTTCATGGTAGATCAAGGCGCGGGTCATTACAGTCACCGGGAGCAAGGCGTGACTCCTTTTCGATGAGATCTTCAAAAAGATAAGAACTCCAAACTTTCCTATTCAAGCCAACTTTTCAGCCAATCAGCATTCTACCTCACTTGACGTCGGCCTATGCGCTGTTGGCTTTTTGTAGGAAACACGCAACTCCGAGGCACTTTACGCTGGTTTAACTGCCACAGTCACTCTCCATGCATATCCAAATCACTACACAAACAGACGCCACATAAATCCCATAACATAATGGCAGCCGTGAGTCTCGTGGTGCTACGAAAACAACAAGGTAAGCTTCTGAAGACTTGACAACCTGCATTTTTATCATCTTTCGCAAGAATGACCCGTGGATAAATACTGTTATTATAATATTACCTTCTCAGGATGCTGAGAACACTTTAAAAATAATATAACCAAGTATAAAAAGAACATTTTGTTTTGAATCAAGTAAAAAAAAATTAATTTAGCAGTATGATTCTTTCAGTAATCACAGAGTCAGAGGTTCATCACATCTGAGAGGGCAGAGGCAAGACCAGCTTAAAAAAATGTCTTTGGTTTATTTCCAAAATTATTATTTTTTAAATGGTTAATAGCTGCACACGGCCCATTTAAAATAGATTAGGAGGTGTCAGGTTCTGTTAGCCAATTAAGCCTTTCTTAAGAAAGAGGTAATACTGTACCTCTTTCCTTCCCATTCAGCAATCTCTCCTCCTCCTCCCGACCGTCATCTGCTCAGAGGAGACGGTAAAAAGTGACATTATTTGTAGAAAAATGTGGAGATTTGGTTTTAAAAATCGAATTTCTTGTCCATCTTTAACAGCTTTGCACACAAAACTACTACACAGCATTTTTCTACTGTTTTGAATCCACAAAAACAAAAGGAGTGCGTTTCTGTTTGTGTGAACCTGAGTGAAGCTCTTTGACCAACGAGGACACTGTGTTGGTGATCGAGTCGGCTGCAACCAGGAGGTCGTTTCTCAGGTTTCTCCTCGGGCCTGGAGCAAAGAAAACAATCATTTTATCCAGCGCCCGTGTTTACAGTAATTAAACAGTCTTGTTGTTGCCTGATTAATTGTGCTGTTACTCTGTCTCACTGTGGTAGCAGCATATAATCTGGTGTGAATAAAAAGAGCTGTTTAAATGATGAAGCAAAAGAAGACAAAGGGGGTAAAACACAAGCAGAGCAGACGTGTGAAAAAGCCCTTTGAGGCCAGTTTGTGAGTTGTGATGCTGGTGTGCTTCAATACATGAGATTTAAATGTTTTACTCCAATTTCTAGAAAATGTGGAACCTGTTAAGCTCATTTTCATCTTTGCACTTTTATTCTTAGACTACCATAGCTTTGCATAATTCACAGCTCAGAAAATTTACTGATTGGCCGCCCCTTGTAAACAGACGTTTACACAGCAGAGGGGTGTACTATGTTTATAGTATTTTTTTAATAGTTTTTTTTTTATATTTTTGTGTCACAGGATGATAGTTTTCTTGCATAATGACTGAATTAAGTGCAAACTGTGTGTGGCAAAAAGTGTGTGTATTTATTTGATGATTGAGAAAATGTATAAAGTGTTTTTATTGATGACTCTGATTTGCTGTCGAGTTTCTTTCACACAGCTGGAACTGCAGCAGTCAGGACACGAAACGCACAGCAAGACTACCTGATCAATCAATCAAACTAATTTCACTTTGACCTGCCGACAAATGGAAATGTCCATGTCCCCTTCATTAAACTAAGGGTTACTAACCTTTAAGGTTTAAATGCCTCCAGTTTAAAGTTAAATAAAAATGATCTGACAGGGACAAAGAGGCAGCTGCAGTATTTATACACGACGAGCTGATTAGGAACGACCTCGATGCGAACACAGACAACAAGACATAGGTGAAGAAAAGCAGTGGAACACAGACAGGAAGCAAAGTGAACACAGGACTCGAGAGAAAGCAAACCTCCAAAGTAATAAAGAAAGTAACAGAATACAGATGTGACTCCTAACACACACCAACAGGGGAACAGGAAAGTTCCCCTGTTGTTTTTTTAAACTCTTATTTAAAAAAACAACAACAAAAAAAACACCAAGATTGAACAATCACTAGAAACAAAAAAGTAAAAGAACAGCAAGACACTGAAAAATAAAAACAAACTTAAAGTAACTAATTTAAAGAATCCAATCTCAAAACGCTTAATAAACACAAAAAATTACAAAGCAACTGAAAAACCCAGGACCAAAATGAAAAAGTTGCTGCTGTCTCGACAGACTCCAATGCCGCCATCTTGTTCTGACTCGCTGCGAGCTGCAGGATCACATGAACCAGAACTTGTTTGCTACACTGATCTCAGAGAATTGATATTTCTCAGTTATTGATTAACTGCAAATAAAATATTTCCTGAGGAGAAACTATGCAAAAGAGTATGTGCGTCTCTCCTCTCGCGGTGCTTGCATGCATGCACATGAATCCCATAAATCTGTAGGAAGTGTCGCCACATTAATTAAGGAGACCCCCTCTGTGATGTCATGCAGACTGTCTGAGGCTGTTTACAACAGTTTGAGACCTCAGCTTTTGGGTCACAAGGACAACTTGCACATATGCTGACCCCTTTATTTCAAACCACGCCTATTATGAGCATCCATCAGTGTAACAGTTTATATATGACAGAAAACAAGGAAACGCATAACAGCTCCATTTTAAACATCAGTTTAAGTATTTATTTCTGTCAAGGGGTTATATTAAAAGGTTTTACAGTGACCTGTTAATAAGGTGAGACTAATTTGAAACACAGCCTGGAAACTACTGTAAGTTTGTGTCTGTAGCTGACAAGAGGTTCAATAAATAAATGTGGTAAACACAGCAGGAATTACGACATAACAATCCTGACGAGCATTAAAGTTTATTTTTTAAGTGCTACCGTCGGGGATCCATTTACACGTCGTGATTTTAGAGAAGCGGCAAAGCAGAGTATGTTCTCAAACACGCACTCCTTCATGTGAATGAACGTCTTAACAGGGAATTTGTAGAGCTGCTCAGACATGCAGCGAAACCACATGTAAGGCTTTTCGGCCCAGAACAAAATCCTAGCAGAAGCTTCCCACAAACAGCTGAAAAGGGTGTTTTTAGACCTAAAAATGCTTCACTCAAAACATCAGACCCACTGTACTTGGTCTCAGCGGGCTAACTAAACAAAAACGCCTTCAAACATAAGCCTTTAATATCAAAGAAGGCAAACTACAAGACTGGTTTTTTTAAGGTTGCCATGTGGGAGAGAAAAGAGTCCTCCTACCTTGAGCAAAAGCCTCTTGTACATCACCTCCCACACCAGCGAGGGAGTCCTGAAGAGGATACATGTACGCCTGGGAGGGTACAGCACCTACGGAGCGGACGGCTGATGGGCTTGGCCGAGAGGGAGAGGAGTGAGAAGAGCCGGCTGCCTGCGCCTGCAAGATGAGCGGTGTCATCAGAGTTACTGCAGATGGTTTTAGATTACAAGATTGCACCTTGTGCATTTGCTTGAATATACGCCCAGTGCGTGAGTGTATCCTCCTTAACTTATTAGTTAGGATAGCAATTAGTTACTAGAAGCAGCTGACATGGCCTGGGTATCTGAACAGGTTGCCTCCAGACACCTCCCAGGTGACCTGCTCTGAGCATGTCCCACCTGGGAGGTGGTCCAAGGAAGAGGTCAGGGCTTCTCTACTTAAGCTTGATTTAGACTTCTGCAGTAAATCTACGTTCTAACTGGAAACCAGGTTAAACATACATTGCAACCTTCCATGCCAAGTCATATTAATGGCATCAGGCTGTGTCGACCCAACATATAGTAATAATCAGGAGACGAAGGTTTCCAGGTACATTGTAAGTTAAGACGTAGATTGCCTATAGCTGACAGAAATGGATGGTAGGTAATTATTAACTCAAACGACACAGATGAAAACGAGACCAGAGTATTACAAAAACAGGTACAGGTAGAAATGGATGGTTCGGGGGTGAAAATCAGGCTTTGCTTGTCTGGAGTCATCACACACACACACACTCACTCTAACGTCACTGTGTATCCAGAGTTGTTCACTTGCTTTGCTTGCAAAGAGTCACGAGTCGTCTTAGCGGCTGTTGCTTTTGATGTGATTGTAGTTTGCACTTTACCGTGACGCTCGAGGCCTTTTTATGTGCTGAACAGTAATGTCTAAATCGCCGCTCATCTGCTCAGCTATTTTCCTCCCTGCACATGAACTGAAGTCAGCTGATTGTTGTGCAATTGTGCAGGAAAAGGGAGTGTTTGGTTTCTTTTCTGTCCGCCCCTTGTGAAAAGGTTTTCAATTGTTTCTCACCACCTGCCATGCTCTCTGTGATTTTTTTTCCTCGTCCCCAAAATGATTTTAAAGTTTAAACACTGGGTTCGTGTGGCAGAAGCATCGTGACAGGGAGCGCCATAAAAATAACTGAAGTCATGCACATGGAGAGCACTCTGAAGGAGCGATCAGCCACATTTAAATCGTGTACAGGCCTGTTTTTGCAACTTTTTGATTGCATGTGATTTTTCAGGTGACTAATAAGGACTGAATCCCACAGTTTCTTCAGTGTGTCGAACAAAAGGGTATAAACTTACTGCCTGTCGCTGTTCCTCATCCTACAGGGACCACAACATGGGCAGTCGCAAAACAAAGAGGGCGGAAAAGAAGAACAGAAAACAAGAGGTCAGACACAATGAGAGCCAGAAAAGTCATAGAGGAGGAAATATCAGAGGGGAAAATGAGGCTGGTTACTGCAAGGACAGAAAGAGGGGGGTGTGAGGAGCAAGGGAGACTTTGCCCTCTAGTGTGAGAAAATACAAACTGCTGGAGATTTAAATCAGTGTGTGTGTGTGTGTGTGTGTGTCACCTTGAGCAGCTTCATCAGTCCTTCCAGCTGCACCATCAGCTCCCTCCTGCTCTCCTGCAGCGACGACATCCTCTGCTCCAGTTCATCTTTCCTCTGTCTGGAACACACACACACACACACACACACACACACACACACACACACACACACACACACACACACACACACACACACACACACACACACACACACACATATTACAAAGGCTTGCTGAAGGCAGGAGCTGGAGTAAAAATAGATTTAAGTCCCAAAATGTGGAGAAGATCGGAAATGCAACATGGAAGAAAAACAAGAGATTAGATTCAGTCCTGAAGTGCTTAAACGATCTGCAGAGATTCAAAGTTAGAAACAGCCGTGTGATGAGGTTAATAAATAAATGAATAAGAGAGGAGAGATGTTACTGAAGAGCATGTAGGAGAAAATCAGCTACAGACGTGGATTACATCAACTTTTAGTCAAAAATCTTCATTGTTTTCTAAGATGGCAGGGAGAAAAAGACCAAGTCTGTTTGAGGACTTCAAATTAAGATGAATATGTACACAAAAGTGTGCTCAAAATACTGATAAAAATGCTCTGCAGCAGCAGGGCTTTCTGGAAACAAAGCTTTAACAGCAGGCACAGAGTTTAACATTCACAATCTTTTTCCACCAAACAGTATGCGGTCTGGATGAGACATTAAAGTGAGAGCAGAGCTCGTCTTTTTTTCCTGGCTTCCCTTCACGTGGCAAGATACATGAGTAAATAAACAAATGAAAACAAGAGTCTGACTCAGTTGGTAAATAGAGTTTTGTTTTATTGTTATCCCAGAGTAACGCTTTACCAGCAAGCTAGCCAACAAGTTCGCCAACAACCTCAGAAATGCCACTTTATCTGTATTAATCAAGATATACGTCAGCAGTTTTCTATATCTGCAGCCGAAACATGAAAGAGAATACCAAGACAGTAATATTACTGATTACAGGTTTGTTAAGTCATGAAGACGGGTGCCAAATTAACTGTAGTTGCCATTGAGTACATAAAAAAGATGGACATAGCCAGTGTGGTCATCCATTGATTTGTTAAGTCCTGTCCTGAACAGCATTTTCACTGCTGCCTTCAGGAGGGAGGGGCAGCTGTGACTGAACCGGAGGACCCTGCGACAGTCTAAAGAGTGCTCTACCTCGCTCCTCCTTTTTGACTCTAACAGACCCCATAGTTTTACAGAATGATCACCATTCAGTGAGACTGGAAACTAGTGATTGAACTCATAAAACCAGACTAAGGGTAAGGGGGAAAATTGCCGGCAGATTCACTTTGGACCGGGTGACATTTTCTTTTTTTTGACCCTGTGTCTCACCCTGTAACAGCTGGAATAGCCTCCAGCTCCCCGTGACCCTGAACTGGACAAACGATTATGAAAGCAGATGTAGAATTTAGAAAAATTTGGAGAAAAATCTGAACCTCTGAAGCGCAAGCCAGTCAAAATTAGTTTCATTTAAAGAGAAAGAGCCAGTACTGACAGTTATAAATAAGCTCACAGTGAGTTATGTGGTTGCTTCGTCACCATATGTAATCACCCTGCTGTATGTGCTCAAAGTTACGGCACGCTCAGCTTTGCAGACCGTCGTCTCCATGCTGTACCAAGCGCTGCCACCAGGGGGCGGTGTCAAAACTACACTATGTGGAACAACACGTTTTTCCTTAAGCTTAACCCCTGCTATGGAGAATGTAGAAAGTCACAACATAAATTTGTAATCAAGTTTTTGTTTTTTTTTTACTTTTTGATCAACCAATCAGCATTTAACCGATGTGCAGTTTCAAGCACGTGTGAATGCTGCGTGCCCAAGAGTCTTTCATTCTGGGTAGCCAACTGTTGTTGCTATGGTGATTACACCAGCAAGGACGCTGCAAATCGTCAGAAAACATCAGGAATGGCCATCGTCAAGCATCAGAGCAACACATGAATACTTCTAGGCTTCTTAACAATTTGAAATTTGCTTGAAACTAAAGTCGCCCTCTATTGGCCATGAGAAAGAATGCAGGTTTTTCAATAAGTGGAAACACAAGAAAAAAAACACTATGTTAACTTCACTGTAAAACTACTTGATAAAATTTCAAATCTGGAGAGATTTTGTGGTCTCATGGGCACCAGGAGGAAGTAGAAAACTCCAGATAAGCAGAAACCAAATGGAAAAGATGGGCTCTAATGTGCTGAAAATGAAACATCTAACATAACAGCTCTGTTTCACACAATATCCATCTTTAAATTTCCATAACATGCTGGGCAAAATGTCTGACTAACACCACTCACGACAGAAATGTTATTTTTTACGTCAAAGCCATCGCTTTCAAGTTCCTCTCCTCCTCTTGAAGGACGTGTTTTTGCTGAAAACCACAATAAGCGCGTTGGAAGTGATTCCTTCTTTGGTGTTTTTGTGAACTCCACCATCTGTCGGTGCCATCTGCCATAAAGAACTTTCCCTCTGCGCCACCGCAGAGCAACACGGCAAGTTTTCCCGCCAATTCTGACCGGCGCGGTGTGGCAAAATCCGGAAACTATAGCACAGCGAGCGAAAGAGCGATTGTTTGTGAAACATATTTTCTGTGGGTGTGACTCACGTGTGTTTTGTTTCATCTTCAACTTTGTAACGGTTATTTTCTGTACGGAGACAGCAGGTCTCAGAGGAACTGTGTTTACCTGAGCAGACGGAGCTCGGCCAGCAGAGTCGGGTTGGTGCTGCCCTTCTCCGGGCTGGGCTGGCACGCTGCGTCATGCTCTGCACGGAGACGTTTGATCTCTGCCAAGATCTCTCTGGGAAATGAAAATCACACTGGTCAGCTGAGGCCTGATACCGCAGTATTTTAAGAATGAACAGCCTGTAAATAAGCGGGGCAACATGGCAAACTTCAGCAGGCTTTAGAGGAGTCTTTTTTGGGAATGATGCACAAGTTTGAATTAGAGAGTCAAAAACAAACACAAGCTAACAGCCAGACCAGTTCACACAAATAATGCTTTTATTGTGAAAGAACAAACTGTAAAAAGTGATCATGCACCCTAAAAAGTAATTATCTGATAACAGTTAATCAAATTCATGACCACAAACCACTCAGCTTCTTTCTATCAGTTTTTATTGATCTGGCTCTCATATCTTGACCTAATATCTTTAAATAATTACATCTTTTTTTAGTGCATGGTTTTATGACACATTAAGCTCTCAAGTTCCCCCCCCCAACAAATTAAATTAAATTAAATATTTCTACCTGTTTTTAGACTCCAACTGAGCAATGAGCTCCCTCTTCTGTTTGTTCGCATCAAAGTTGATGCTCCGCGTCGGGATCACCTGAAACACAAACAAACGGTTAATGGGTTTCATTTACAAACCAAAACAAGACCGCTGTGTAGTCGGAGCACATGCATGCATCAGTATTAAAGTTAAAGGCTTAGAGGAGATGTCTTCCACTCACGCCTGTGCCCTCAGTCTCTGCCAGTCGCGTGGTGTAGCGAGCGATCAGTTTGTGCTCTTCGTCTTGCCGGCCGGGGCTGTCAATACTGAAACACAGGAACTCTCTAACTTACTGAGTCCAGTGTAAAACTGATTGTATTTAAACCAGCAAAGAGCATAACGCATGATTTTATACTTTGTTAAACAATCAACAAACATTTTATTGAGTGTACTGTAAAATAAACTGCATATGGACCTGCATGAGGACCTTTGTTTTTAAATGGGTTAAATTAAAATAGCTCCCCGATCAGGATTTTGTATTATAGTTTTTATTACATGTTTATTACATTTATTACATGTTGATGCATTATATAATTAAACATGCATATATTTACATAACAGCACATAAAACTGCCTTTTTCTACCTGTGGTGTCTCACCTAAATTTGTAAACATGCAAAAGCAATTTAATATTTTTTATTACACTGTTAGCAGGTTGATTTATGAATAACCACTCAACCATTTGCACTCACACACACACGCGCACACACACGCGCGCACGCACGCACAAATAAATGTAAGTGAAATTCTTCTTTTCTTTAATACCTTGGTTTTTTTTTTACAAGTTATTACAAAACCTGGGTAAATGGAAATCATTATTATTACGGTAAAACAAACCCAAAATTAATATATAACAAACACAATAATTTAACAGAATATTCTGTAACTGCTGCTTTCTCTCTTCATTAGAATTACAGTAAACTACAACATTTAAACTGTACAGCACGGTGCCCTCCTCTTTACTGCCTCCTTGACTCCTTTATGTAACCCCCCCCCCCCCCTTCTCACCGCGGGCTGCCCTGGAGGCGATTCACATACGCAGCGATCAGAGCGTGCTCCTCGTTCATTCGCTGAGCCACCGCCAAGCTGGACGAACACAAAACAGACGACAGTAATCAGACAACATCGGATAACAGTCTGTCTTACAGGAATCACATCAGTTTAACTCAAAACAAAATCACTCTTAATAAATGTGCATACAAGTAAAAATAAAAAAAATATTTTTATAACACCTTCAACATGAATTTTGTCACAAATAGCTGAAAAATGCATGTAGATTTTTATATGCTATTACCATCTTTTATTATTTCAATTATTCACTAACGTGTAATATTTCTTATTAGTTAATTTTTGGTCCATAAAATGTTCGAAAAAGGTCAGAAGATCCCAAAGCACCGGAGTTTAAAGTGGGCCTATTTTGCGGTTTCTTACATTCTGTCTTATTCTTCCTTTGCTGGATGCTCATATTAAACATGACTAATAATCATGAGCTCAGTGCAAGCCAGACATTCACCCTCCAGACAACTTGAAACGTTTCCTTTCACTCAGTTTTCCTACTACATGCTCTGAATGATGTCACAGATGGGATAGCCCTAATATGGACATCTTATCTGCCTTTTAAAGGTCCTGGTTGTGGATTCAAATCTATTTAATCGTCTTTCCATGCATTTTCTTCCACTTATCCAGTTCAGGGTTGTTGTAAGCAGGTGAGCCTATTCTCACTCTTACAGGGTGAGAGGCTTTTAAATACACAACTTTTTATTACCTGCAAAATGCTAAGTGTCTAAAATTTTACAAGATATGTAGTGGAATACATGCTCTGTCTTTTAGACAGACACCTGTATGGTGTTAGCGATGGCTGCCGTCAGCTTGCAGGAAACTTTACAAGAAATCTAATAAATGTAAGAATCAATCATTCACTTGCACTTAATTCAATAGCTTTGTCACAGTGTCAGATCAGACTCCTTCATAACCTATGACAGCGTCGTTTTACTGGCCTTGAGTTGGGCTGAATCTCGTATTACTTTTTATTCACCCACCACGAGCCCTTAAATCCTTTTGAAGAGCTCGCATCTATTTTTAACTGTGGGCAAGTAAAGCGCTCATGCTATCGAGCCCTGTATCACCAGTGTAGTCCCTCTGCTGTGCATCCACGCTGCTAAGAACAGACTCTTTATTTCTGTTAACTCAAATGATTCCTTTCATGTGAAATTACTAACAGAACAACCTAGTAAGCGTTCACTTCACCCAGTTTGCCTCACACTGGAACGTGAAGCTGTGATTTATTGAAACAGCAGCTGGCTAACCCACTTGTCTGACATACAGTGGTTAAGTTAACGTCTGTATTTGCCTTAAATATGAAATATTAGAGAAATATTAGTTTAACAGAAAAAAAAGAAATGAAGCCACAAGACTGCAAACTTCTAATCAGTTCTAATGTCAGTCTTTACCTTCTCGAGGACTCACGAGCTGATGACGACAGCAGCATGGCCTCACTGGCGTTCCCGATGGGTCTCGACGGGCTGAACACACAAACACAAACACGCGTTAGAGGCGTATTATCAACAGAGTGAACACAGAGGAAGGATAGCGACGTTAAATCATTAAACCGCCGAGGCCCGCCTATCAGAAAGCGCGCATTCTTACACTCCCATTCACACGGTCACACACTCTCGCATGCTTTTGAGTGCATTCATGCAACAGTGAACTGTAAAAGGTCTGAGCAAACACAGACAGGACAAAGATCAAACGAGGGGGATAGAAAAGAAAGTAAGAGAGGGAAGCGGTGTGAGCGCACATCCAGAGGAAAAGTTTAAAAAGAAAAGAAATAATCGCATTTTTTAAATCTGAAATAGAAATGGCATTTAAAAAAAAAAAAAGTGTACTCACACCCAGCTAAATTCAGCCTGGTTGTGCTGGCCTGAGTGTGAGACTAACGCCTGCAGGTCTGTGATGACCTGGTTGGCTTCAGTGTGGAAAATTAAACAGTGCCGATGCGCCACAGGGGGCGGAGAAACCGAAGCGTTTGGATATACAGAGGCGGGGCTTTTGCTTGATTTGTCATCTGAGCTTTCTAGGTAAGTGTAAAATTTTGTAGTTCCAACAGTTAGCTTATAGGCTGTAGATGTTTCACTTCCTATTGTGAAAGTGTTTAAATGTTTAACTGTTAAACATCAACTTTACGGCTACAAGAAATTTTCAACTTTTTTGTGCCATCTAGTGCAAGGAAGCCTCATAGGGAATAGTTGTCCATAGCTTAGAGACACAAAGGGACAATAATACCGGTACAGCCCAGCAGGCGTCTAACTTGGGCAGAGAAAATGAGCAAATCGAGGCTTTTACGTAAATAAACACAGATATGTAACAGATCTCGTGTAGGTCTAACTCTAGAATAAGTTTTTGAATAATGTTTAAAGGATGTTAAATTTGCCATAACACAGTTTAACTGGCACCAGGTTTATCAACTATTACAGTCCAAAATCATAACCAAACTGCACAGGCATGCCAAATAGATTGATCAGTAGTTAAAGGACAATATTTTCCTCTAAATGGAAGCCCAAAAGCACCAAAATAAACAAATGAATTGAAAAGGTCAAAAATACATGTATGGTTGGATTGATTAACTGACACTTTTGATTTGCATCTATATTTACTTGATCTTGTATTAATTGTAGTATTTCTTTATTCCCATGTTTTCAATTTTCATCTTATTTAGTAACTTTATTTCACATTTTTCTAAATATTTTTTTTTAGGTTTTTTTTACTGTTCAACAACAGCAGAAAACTAATAATAGTAAAAGTATTGATAACACATCAGCAACAACAACCACACTAATGAGAAGTCAAGCACCTTTTCAGCAGACACGTCAACCATACATCCAATACTGTAAATCAGTCATTCCATTTTCACCATCGTTTGAAGTCTTAGGCAAAAAAAAACCCAAAAACAAAACAAAAAAACATTCTGATTAAAAGCTCAGACACACTCAGACTAACAGAAATGTTTTCCACGTTTTTGTGAAAATCGAGACTTTTATTTCGGACCAGGCAACTCCAGTAGGATGTGTTGTGAAGATCAAGTAGTAGTGCATTTTTCTTGGTGCAAAGAGTCAGAACAATAAACAATTTTCTGAGATATTTGTTTTGGATGCACGTATTTGGGAGACCGTGCAAAGATCCGATTTTCCATAATAACAAAAAACAGATGCCAAAACGTCTTCAATTTAGGACTAAAGGTGGTAACGTTCAGCTTTTTAGTGTGCAGTTGATCTAAAACAATACGGTCAGTACTGTCATACAGAGCAGTAAATTAATCAATTCACTGCAGAAGCATAAATATATATTTATTTAAAAATATTTTTGGTGGCACGTGTAATGGAACTTATATACTTTGTCAGTTTTAGGCCTCTATACATTGAGACCATCACTGTACCTTACATTAACAATCTAATGAGGCAAACTGAGTGATGGGATAAATGGCACCAAAAGGGGATATAATATGATATGATATAATAAAGATATAAAATATTTTCTGAGTTCTAGGTGATTTCAATCATGTAGCAGTGTTGAGGTAAAGAAGCTGAAATGTATCCTTTTGTGCCTCACTGACTAAGACTGCACTGATCTGACAGGAATAACATGTATTAGTAAAAAGCTGTTGTTGAAAATTTCAGTAACATTTGGCTTTTTGATATTTAGTGAAATAAATGTGTGAGTGCTGGGAGGTCATATCATACACTATGTTGGCGAGGTTAAGGGTCCTCTCGGGTTCTTCTGGGTAAATCGGGTGCGGCGGCTCTCTGGACGACACGCAGCCCAGAGTCCTGCTCAGGGCTCGACCAATCTTTGTCGCCGGTGACTTCTACACACAAAAACAAACACACAAACATCAGTTCAAGAACTCACACTGCATGAGTTCTTTCATTTTTTGGAGCTCATCGGAAACTGCTAATTACTGATTTATGGGTGTTTATTCTGACTCTCAGTGTCCTGCTTTTGGGTCCTTCTCTGTCAGCTCTTACACCTCTTTGGTGTCATTTTCCAGACCACCACAGTGCCTCTTGGACATAAGATGTGCAACTCATTTGACAGATAATTTAAAGAATCTCCAAGGTTTTACCATACACGTGCTTTTGTGCATATTTAACCCTTCAAAGGCCATTTTGAACCAGAAAATGCACGGACACTAAACTACTGACTACAAATCTGACAATCAGGCTTCTAATTTTCCCATGAACCACATTCAGCTGTCTGCTGTTGGGTGTCTTTGTTAAAAATAAACAAATAAATGAAAAGACATATACTGAGAAAAAATGAAGCAAAAGCCCAATCCTACAGAAAATCACATGTAAATGTATGTAAAGCCTGAGCTACGATGAGAATGTAATGTTACATAATGACAGGCAGGAGCTGCTGTAGTTAGAAGATTTAGACATAAAACTGAAACATTAATAAGAAAAATTATGCCAAAGACTTACTGGTGAATAATTCAACAGCTATGTCTCCTTCTATTAATACATAATTTCTTCATTAAAAACATTTATTCCTTCAGGCTAGAGCAACTTTTATTTAAAATACCAGCTTCCATTCCAATAAATACATCATGCTTAAGAAGCTATAAATATTTGTGTATGTGTACACCTGCATTTTTTGCCCAGAATTATCAAGGTGTGTTTACAATGTGTGCTTTTATTTTTGAAACCAATTAAAACCAATGACATTTCCCAGGAGGTTATATGACTGGCTGAGCTTGTTTGTTACCAGACTGAGGGTAGAGGGAGTACAGTTGGAAGTTTTTCTCTGCACATGTGTACACGTATCATCTTTGATTGTGAGAAATTTACAGCAGGTGAAGTGTTCACCTGAATGTCCCTTTCAAATTGAATAGATCCTTGAGTTTGTATCCATTAACCCTTTGTAGATATGGAAACCACCTGAACATCTTCAAAGAATACCAATGAAGAATGCACTAATGGAGGCCACAATTACATTTGCCACCACTGTGAATTTTAATGTTTTAAAATACTATTGTTATCTAGTTGTAGCCTCTAGTGTTATTATGTCGTGGTGGCAGGGGTGTGGTCTCTGGCTCTGCTGCAGTGGAGGGGTGGTACGGTAAGCTCACAGGGCGGTGCCGGGAGGTCGGAGGGGACAGGTGAGAGGGATTGCACCTAATGAGCTCTCCCACTTTTGTGTTCAACTTTCCCGTTGAACACAAAGTGACGAAGTAGTGGAAAACGCTGTGTTTCAAAATAAAGGTGCTACGACTGACACTCGAACGCTGTGTGAGTCCTGATCATTTCACAGTTGTTTTAGACGTTTCTCAATAGGAAAAGAAACATAACTATAATTAAATACAATAATTTTGTATTTGTAGTCATTTGCAACTACTTTACAAATGACCTGTTCTTACTTTTGCTTCATTCATGAAATTATTGACTGAAATTAAATATTTTTGCTGACTGTTTTTAAGCCAACTGTGGAAAACAAAGACATTACTAATTATTACTTTTACAGTGCGCAAGGAAAAGAAACATCACATGAATTATAACTTGTTTTCATTCATTAGCTTTTGTGCAGTAATGGAAAGAAGTAAAAAATAAATAAATAAATAATTTTAAAAAAGTGTCCCAGCTGTACTACAAATGAGGCCAGATGTGCCTCCGCACAGCGAGAGCCCCCTGCTGTGATGGATGAGTAACTGCTCTGTGACTCACCCAGGAAGAGTGCTCCTTCATCTGATGCTTGTTGCTGTGTGAGCCACTGGTGTTGCCACGCCAGAAGCAGTTCTGGCAAAGCTGGTAACCACGGCAACGGAGGCAGCGATAGCGGAAGCCCGTTATGCCGTTGCTCCGACAGTAAGAGCACGAGACGGGATGATAGACTGGGAGAGGGGAACCACAACAAATAAAAAAGCGTGAGACATTGATAAAGAGAGAGCACACTGTACACTTGTTGTTAGTTTTTATTTATTTGTTTTATATAATCAGTGATTACCACAATAAAATCCATTTTACATGGACTATATGAACTTCACAAACAGTCCACAATATCAAAAAGCAAGATAAAAACATAAGGGATGACAAAGGATTGAATTCTGATTAAACTGTGTCTATAGCAGAGTGGGAACCATTAAAATTCGTCTTACAACCACCAAACAAAAAAACGTTATAACTTAGAAACTGTGATTCTTACAAATGTAGCATTTATGGTCAAGACATAGACAGTAGCATATAAAGATTTAAAAGGTCATGTCACATTTGACCTCTGACCTCTTCTTCAAAGTCAATAGATTGATCTGAAGGTCAAAATAATAATAATGCTACACGGAGCTATTTAAAACTTTTTAACAGCATATAATGTACTTTAAGAGGCTTGTAAAAGTACAGTAGGCGATGATATATGGAGATTCTAAATATTCGGTTACTTTGAACCGCTGACCTCTTCTTCAGGGTCAAATAAGGTCAAACTCCACCTTTATTTGTATTGGCACCATGTAGTAGATGACATACTGGTATATGGGTGAATCTCATTATCGTTTGCATCCAAATATTATGTCACATATGACCTCTGACCTCACTTGTATTTCTGTAAAAGTCTGCCTTTCTTTCAAAATGACCACAAATCTTTGTGTAATCATTATGTTTTTAAAGGAAGTATTATAAAGAGAACGAGAATAATGTGCCTGGTTAGTTAAAAATATACAGCTGAATAATATTATATAATAAGGTAATAAGTTCTCCATATCCAGTTCTGGCTTTTACTGCACAACAAACCTCTAAAAGTATGTTTAAATAAAAGAAAATAAATATATTTAAAATGTAATACTATTCCCTTAAAAGTAAATACTGCCCAGAGCGTGAGCTGCGTTGGTGGAGGTTTATTTGCAAGTAAATTTCTGCTAATAAACCAGGTCTGCTGTTAGATAGTTTGCATTATATCGACAGTGTCTGTACCATGCTCCACATTGGCCAGGCGGTGCATCAGAGGCAGCCAAATGAGACACTGAGGAGGGTCGGCCACCATGTCCAGGAACATGTTGAGCATCACTCTCTTCTACAAAATAAAAGAAAGACTATTAATGAACACAGAACCAACACACTGAGGCTGTTTAATCCTTCATCCAGTTAAAATGAGTTAGAGGACAGTGGAGAAAAATCATGTTTATTAATAATGACAACACAACTCTGTTCAGATCAGATGAGTGAAGTGCACATGTGTGTGTGTTTGTATGTGTACCTGTTGGGGGAAGCAGGAGCGTGCTAAGATTTGTGTGTAGCCAAAGGAAGGCCCTTCATATACGGCAGTGGGCAGCTTGAGAGCCTCCCTCAGAAATTGATCAAACTTGGACAGTACCAATACACCGTTGGAGTCAGATACCTGAGAAAACACATCTACACACACACACACACACACACACACACACACACACACACACACACACACACACACACACAAAATGAAGGAGTCAGCTTAAAATGCTACATGTCCAAACCCCAGTGCTTCCGTTAACCTTGACTTTAACCAGTAAGTTTGGCAGATTAAATCAGTGAGTGTCATAAAAGCCCGACTCTCTCAGCTAAGTATTTGTTTAACTTTGGAGCTTTTTAATTTCATCTTAAATCGAATTGAATTTTTACAGCATTTTCTAGACTTCAAAACTTCTTCAGTACAGGGGCACATAATATTTTCAGGGTTTTTTGTTTTCTGTTGCCCACTCCATGTTATTTGAGTCTGTGACACGGACAATCTTTACAGTATGAAGGTAAAATTTGTCATGGCTTCATCAAATTTACTAAAGTTCTTTTTAAAAAAAAATAAAACCAGCTGATTCTGATTAGGTTAGCAGGTAC
This sequence comes from Pelvicachromis taeniatus, assembly GCA_015108175.1. Classification (NCBI taxonomy): domain Eukaryota; kingdom Metazoa; phylum Chordata; class Actinopteri; order Cichliformes; family Cichlidae; genus Pelvicachromis; species Pelvicachromis taeniatus. The sequence goes on from VURO01036848.1 coordinate 39,511, forward strand.
ATTTTTGGAAATTTGACTGACCCTAACAAGTGAAGGTAAATAAGCATGAGCAAAAAGCAGCACTGATATTTAGCGTCCACCAGGTGGCGCATATGCAACATAGAAACAGAATGAAAGATTTCCTGAAAAACACAAAGGTAACTACAGGTAAAATGTACCAAAGCTTGTACTAAAATGCTTTAGGTCACATCGAGAATATACTTTTTACAACTAAATAAAGATCACTGTAAAAAATAATAATAATAATAATAATAAAAAAAGCAAGTATTGTGTTCCACTTTAACACGACTGTGGACACCACAGCCTGAAGAAAGCCAAGATAAAATCCATCATTTCAATCAGCAATCAGGTCAACCTCTCACAGTGAAAACATCATTTGCTACAATGACAGTTTGCAGCTGGAAATAAGATTAAAATGATCAAAATCATTCAGAAAGAAGATGTGCAGGGATCTACTCTACATAGCAAAAAATTGCTGGTCCTCTTCTTTTAATCCTTGAATTCAGGTATTTTCACACACTGTAATAGGATGCAACTGTTGCAGCAAACCTGTTTGTAATCCCTCCTGGATGTTCCACGACCAAAGTGGCATCCTTGCAAAGCGAAAATGTTTAAGAGCTACAGCAACTCAGCTACAAAGTGTCAAACCACTTAAAATTACAAGGCGGGGTTGCCGAATGTCGAGGCGTGGAGCGCATTAAAGTGACCAACTCTGCAGAGCTCCAGACCTCCTCTGTAATTAACATCAGCACAGAAACTGTGCACCAAGAGCTTCATGGTATGGGCTTCATGGCCACACAGCTCATGCAGGCATAATGTGTATGCGGCCCAGTACTTTTGTCTGTATAGTGAATTTCTCTGCACCCAGCAGGTCGACCTGAAGGGGGTTAAACTGCCTTATCATTCTTAATCCTCACTGAACTGCGGATGCAGATTTTGCCCCCAAAATCTGGAGCAGCCCACTTTAACATATAATATTAGGAAAGCAAAGATGCTTTCATGACCCACATAATCTTGTATTTAAGCGTGTTTTTTTTATACTTAATAGTACTTATATTAAAAATAAAACAGTGCTTTTCACTGTTCCTTTGAATTTTTATGTGTTCGCTTGTATTAATATGTCAGTGACTTTCTTCCCCCCCGTTTTCTAGGTTTTTATGTCATGGGCTGTACAAATGCAACTGAGTTGACTCATATGTAGCACATGGCAGGAAATAGCCAGCACACTGATTGACGTTCACACTACTATAAATACTCCATGTTGTTTAAGCAAAGACACATGTGCTCCTCAGTTACTAACAAAAAAAACACACTAAACTATTACTGCACATGGTTATGATGTATCGACTAGTACTTACAGCGGAGTTTATCCACCAGCTTCCCTCCACACAGAGTAGCCAGCATCGCCTTCACAGAGAAAACCGTCAGACGGCTGTCCGGCTCACTGCAGCACAAACAAAAGCACATGTGATGACGTTTGTGAAACCATGACAAAGGCACACTCGTTTACACGCAACAACAGGATGTGGAGGGCCACATCTCACTGTTGTGACTTCCTAATCATTACCACTCGATGGCGGCCAGTAAGAACTCGACCAGCAGGATGGTGCTCTGCTGCGGGTTGATGGTGTGTGTGGTGGGCAGGCGTTTGCTCAGCTGGTTAAACAGAGAGGACACCAGGTTCTCCAGTCTGGTCACAGAGATGCCAGCGTTCAGCTCTACTGCATTTAGACCAGCATCCCGCACCGCTTCGATCACATTGTAAATGTCAATGAGATGCACTGGAAGAAGAAGGAAGGAAATCAAAGTATCTAAATGCTTTTTTAACTTTAAGAATCTTATCGTTTGACAGTCTTTTAAAAGATGTGCAATGCTATTTACAATAAAAGATAAGATTTTGATATAATTTTCCTGCACTTATTATTATAATATGTCACAATGTAAAATGTTCCCTTTTATGTCAGCCTAAGCTGACACATCATTATTTTATTAAAGCATATTTCTGTTGTAAACAAGGCCAGTTCTGACTCACAGTTGCATCTCTTCTGTATAAATCTGAGCTTGCAGGCTGTTCGATATGTTGACAGACAAATGGCATCAAAGTTCTGCTCCCCTGTCGAAGAAGAAGAAACACAGCATCAGTAAATAGCTCTCCTCAGTCTCAATGCGACTAGTGTGATCAAACTCCCTCACCGAGCTCCAGGAAAATCCGCCTCTCCTCTGCTTGCGCCGTCGCTGGACCTCTCCTCCCTCGGTCTCTCTGCCCCCCCTCCTCCATCACCATCCTGCACAATACACACAAAACATCGCAATAAATACTCAGTACCTGGATATTCATTTAAGGAAAAAAATATGCTTCTATTGAGTAGTAGAAAGAAATTTGTTCCTGCATGAAACTGCCCACAACAAGGGTTATAAAAGGGTTTAAGTTTTAAACAACATCGGGGGATAGATCTCCAAAACCGGGTAACTCACAAAAAAAAAAACAACAACAACAAGATGATTCGCTAAAAGAAAATCTACATGAACAGCTAATGAAGCTTTTTCCTGCCACTGAAAAAAAATTTGATTTAATTTTTGCGATCTGCAAGTCAAAATTTCAACTTGATGACTCCAAATTATTTTCCCAATTTTTAGTTATTTTCTCTGAAGCTTGGAAAGCTTTAATAGTCAGAAATTTTGACAGACGGTTTTTCTGCTGTTCATGTCCTTTGGAGCATTTCAAATAAATAATCTGACAATATATCTTGATATATGGTAAAGACCTAGACGTTTGTGCGACTATTGAGTTTATAATTGTCGATAATAAGCAGATATCTGTGTCAATATAATGCACCTGTACATGTTTAATGTGTAAAAACATGAACGAGTGGATTTTTTAAGAACCATTTCTAAAGATCATAACATAGCCTCTCTACACTCTGTGCACCAATTATCTCTTTAAAAAAAAAAAAAAAAAAAAAAAATTATTTTTATAAATAAAAAAAATTTAAAAAAAAAAAAATTAAAATTTTTTTTAAAATAAATTTTTTATAAATTTTTTTATATTTTTTTTT